>CAWVNZ010002232.1:0-61064 GCA_963930735.1 Dioctria linearis | reverse complement strand
GATTGCCTTTTCTACAGTAAATTTTTCAAAAACTAATTTTTTACTGTCGCTAATTTTAATTACGCCATGGATTGCCTTTTATATAGTAAATTTTTTCAAAAAATAATTTTATACTGTCGCAAATTTTAATTACGCCAGGGATTGCCTTTTCTATAGTAAATTATTCAAAAAATAATTTTTTACTGTCGCAAATTTTAAATACGCCAGGGATTGCCTTTTCTATAGTAAATTATTCAAAAAATAATTTTATACTGACGCAAATTTTAATTACGCCAGGGATTGCCTTTTCTATAGTAAATTATTCAAAAAATAATTTTTTACTGTCGCAAATTTTAATTACGCCAAGGGATTGCCTTTTCTATAGTAAATTATTCAAAAAATAATTTTTTACTGTCGCAAATTTTAATTACGCCAGGGATTGCCTTTTCTATAGTAAATTATTCAAAAAATAATGTTTTTACTGTCGCAAATTTTAAATACGCCAGGGATTACCTTTTCTATAGTAAATTATTCAAAAAAATACTTTTTTACTGTCGCAAATTTTAATTGCGCCAGGGATTGCCTTTTCTATAGTAAATTATTCAAAAAATAATTTTCTACTCTCGCAAATTTTAATTACGCCAGGGATTGCCTTTTCTATAGTAAATTATTCAAAAATAATTTTTTACTGTCGCAAAATTTAAATACGCCAGGGATTGCCCTTTTCTATAGTAAATTATTCAAAAAATAATTTTATACTGACGCAATTTTAATTACGCCCAGGGATTGCCTTTTCTATAGTAAATTATTCAAAAAATAATTTTCTACTGTCGCAAATTTTAATTACGCCAGGGATTGCGTTTTCTATAGTAAACTATTCAAAAAATAATTTTTTACTGTCGCAAATTTTAAGTGCGCCAGGGATTGCCTTTTCTATAGTAAATTATTCAAAAAATAATTTTCTATTGTCGCAAATTTTAATTACGCCAGGGATTGCCTTTTCTATAGTAAATTATGCAAAAAATAATTTTTTTTACTGTCGCAAATTTTAATTACGCCAGGGATTGCCTTTTCTATAGTAAATTATTCAAAAAATAATTTTTTACTATCGCAAATTTTAATTGCGCCAGGGATTGCCTTTTCTATAGTAAATTATTCAAAAAATAATTTTCTACTGTCGCAAATTAAATTTTAATTACGCCAGGGATTGCGTTTTCTATAGTAAATTATGCAAAAAATAATTTTTTACTGTCGCAAATTTTAATTACGCCAGGGATTGCCTTTTCTATAGTAAATTATTCAAAAAATAATTTTCAACTGTCGCAAATTTTAATTACGCCAGTAATATAATATAAAAAATTATTCAAAAAATAATTTTTTACTCTCGCAAATTTCAATTTCGCCAGGTAAATTTTTCACAAATTAATTTTTTACTGTCGCAAGTTTTAAATACGCCAGGGATTGCCTTTTCTATAGTAAATTATTCAAAAAATAATTTTTTACTGTCGCAAATTTTAAATATCCCAGGATTGCCTTTTCTATAGTAAATTTCTCACAAATTAATTTCTTACTGTCGCAAATTTTAAATACGCCAGGGATTGCCTTTTCTATAGTAAATTATTCAAAAAATAATTTTTTACTGTCGCAAATTTTAATTGCGCCAGGGATTGACTTTTCTACAGTAAATTTTTCAAAAACTAATTTTTTACTGTCGCAAATTTTAATTTCGCCAGGGATTGCCTTTTAGATAGTAAATTTTTCAAAAAATAATTTTATACTGTCGCAAATTTTAATTACGCCAGGGATTGCCTTTTCTACAGTAAATTATTCAAAAAATAATTTTTTACTGTCGCAAATTTTAAATACGCCAGGGATTGCCTTTTCTATAGTAAATTATTCAAAAAATAATTTTTTACTGTCGAAAATTTTAATTGCGCCAGGGATTGCCTTTTCTATAGTAAATTATTCAAAAAATAATTTTCTACTGTCGCAAATTTTAATTACGCCAGGGATTGCCTTTTCTATAGTAAATTATTCAAAAAATAATTTTTTACTGTCGCAAATTTTAATTACGCCAGGGATTGCCTTTTCTATAATAAATTATTCAAAAAATAATTTTTTACTATCGCAAATTTTAATTGCGCCAGAGATTGCCTTTTCTATAGTAAATTATTCAAAAAATAATTTTTTACTGTCGCAAATTTTAATTGCGCCAGGGATTGCGTTTTCTATAGTAAATTATTCAAAAAATAATTTTTTACTCTCGCAAATTTCAATTTCGCCAGGTAAATTTTTCACAAATTAATTTTTTACTGTCGCAAATTTTAATTGCGCCAGGGATTGCCTTTTCTATAGTAAATTATTCAAAAAATAATTTTCTACTGTCGCAAATTTTAATTACGCCAGGGATTGCCTTTTCTATAGTAAATTATTCAAAAAATAATTTTTTACTGTCGCAAATTTTAATTGCGCCAGGGATTGACTTTTCTACAGTAAATTTTTCAAAAACTAATTTTTTACTGTCGCAAATTTTAATTTCGCCAGGGATTGCCTTTTAGATAGTAAATTTTTCAAAAAATAATTTTATACTGTCGCAAATTTTAATTACGCCAGGGATTGCCTTTTCTACAGTAAATTATTCAAAAAATAATTTTTTACTGTCGCAAATTTTAAATACGCCAGGGATTGCCTTTTCTATAGTAAATTATTCAAAAAATAATTTTTTACTGTCGACAATTTTAATTGCGCCAGGGATTGCCTTTTCTATAGTAAATTATTCAAAAAATAATTTTCTACTGTCGCAAATTTTAATTACGCCAGGGATTGCCTTTTCTATAGTAAATTATTAAAAAAATAATTTTTTACTGTCGCAAATTTTAATTACGCCAGGGATTGCCTTTTCTATAATAAATTATTCAAAAAATAATTTTTTACTATCGCAATTTAATTGCGCCAGAGATTGCCTTTTCTATAGTAAATTATTCAAAAAATAATTTTTTACTGTCGCAAATTTTAATTGCGCCAGGGATTGCGTTTTCTATAGTAAATTATTCAAAAAATAATTTTTTACTCTCGCAAATTTCAATTTCGCCAGGTAAATTTTTCACAAATTAATTTTTTACTGTCGCAAATTTTAATTGCGCCAGGGATTGCCTTTTCTATAGTAAATTATTCAAAAAATAATTTTCTACTGTCGCAAATTTTAATTACGCCAGGGATTGCCTTTTCTATAGTAAATTATTCAAAAAATAATTTTTTACTGTCGCAAATTTTAATTGCGCCAGGGATTGCCTTTTCTACAGTAAATTTTTCAAAAACTAATTTTTTACTGTCGCAAATTTTAATTACGCCAGGGATTGCCTTTTCTATAGTAAATTATTCAAAAAATAATTTTTTACTGTCGCAAATTTTAATTGCGCCAGGGATTGCCTTTTCTACAGTAAATTATTCAAAAAATAATTTTTTACTGTCGCAAATTTTAAATACGCCAGGGATTGCCTTTTCTATAGTAAATTATTCAAAAAATAATTTTTTACTGTCGAAAATTTTAATTGCGCCAGGTATTGCCTTTTCTATAGTAAATTTTTCAAAAAATAATTTTTTACTGTCGCAAATTTTAAATATTCCAGGATTGCCTTTTCTATAGTAAATTTCTCACAAATTAATTTCTTACTGTCGCAAATTTTAAATACGCCAGGGATTGCCTTTTCTATAGTAAATTATTCAAAAAATAATTTTTTACTGTCGCAAATTTTAATTGCGCCAGGGATTGACTTTTCTACAGTAAATTTTTCAAAAACTAATTTTTTACTATCGCAAATTTTAATTTCGCCAGGGATTGCCTTTTAGATAGTAAATTTTTCAAAAAATAATTTTATACTGTCGCAAATTTTAATTACGCCAGGGATTGCCTTTTCTACAGTAAATTATTCAAAAAATAATTTTTTACTGTCGCAAATTTTAAATACGCCAGGGATTGCCTTTTCTATAGTAAATTATTCAAAAAATAATTTTTTACTGTCGAAAATTTTAATTGCGCCAGGGATTGCCTTTTCTATAGTAAATTATTCAAAAAATAATTTTCTACTGTCGCAAATTTTAATTTCGCCAGGGATTGCCTGTTAGATAGTAAATTTTTCAAAAAATAATTTTATACTGTCGCAAATTTTAATTACGCCAGGGATTGCCTTTTCTACAGTAAATTATTCAAAAAATAATTTTTTACTGTCGCAAATTTTAAATACGCCAGGGATTGCCTTTTCTATAGTGAATTATTCAAAAAATAATTTTTTACTGTCGCAAATTTTAAATATCCCAGGATTGCCTTTTCTATAGTAAATTTCTCACAAATTAATTTCTTACTGTCGCAAATTTTAAATACGCCAGGGATTGCCTTTTCTATAGTAAATTATTCAAAAAAATAATTTTTTACTGTCGCAAATTTTAATTGCGCCAGGGATTGACTTTTCTACAGTAAATTTTTCAAAAACTAATTTTTTACTGTCGCAAATTTTAATTTCGCCAGGGATTGCCTTTTAGATAGTAAATTTTTCAAAAAATAATTTTATACTGTCGCAAATTTTAATTACGCCAGGGATTGCCTTTTCTACAGTAAATTATTCAAAAAATAATTTTTTACTGTCGCAAATTTTAAATACGCCAGGGATTGCCTTTTCTATAGTAAATTATTCAAAAAATAATTTTTTACTGTCGAAAATTTTAATTGCGCCAGGGATTGCCTTTTCTATAGTAAATTATTCAAAAAATAATTTTCTACTGTCGCAAATTTTAATTACGCCAGGGATTGCCTTTTCTATAGTAAATTATTCAAAAAATAATTTTTTACTGTCGCAAATTTTAATTACGCCAGGGATTGCCTTTTCTATAATAAATTATTCAAAAAATAATTTTTTACTATCGCAAATTTTAATTGCGCCAGAGATTGCCTTTTCTATAGTAAATTATTCAAAAAATAATTTTTTACTGTCGCAAATTTTAATTGCGCCAGGGATTGCGTTTTCTATAGTAAATTATTCAAAAAATAATTTTTTACTCTCGCAAATTTCAATTTCGCCAGGTAAATTTTTCACAAATTAATTTTTTACTGTCGCAAATTTTAATTGCGCCAGGGATTGCCTTTTCTATAGTAAATTATTCAAAAAATAATTTTCTACTGTCGCAAATTTTAATTACGCCAGGGATTGCCTTTTCTATAGTAAATTATTCAAAAAATAATTTTTTACTGTCGCAAATTTTAATTGCGCCAGGGATTGACTTTTCTACAGTAAATTTTTCAAAAACTAATTTTTTACTGTCGCAAATTTTAATTTCGCCAGGGATTGCCTTTTAGATAGTAAATTTTTCAAAAAATAATTTTATACTGTCGCAAATTTTAATTACGCCAGGGATTGCCTTTTCTACAGTAAATTATTCAAAAAATAATTTTTTACTGTCGCAAATTTTAAATACGCCAGGGATTGCCTTTTCTATAGTAAATTATTCAAAAAATAATTTTTTACTGTCGAAAATTTTAATTGCGCCAGGGATTGCCTTTTCTATAGTAAATTATGCAAAAAATAATTTTCTACTGTCGCAAATTTTAATTACGCCAGGGATTGCCTTTTCTATAGTAAATTATTAAAAAAATAATTTTTTACTGTCGCAAATTTTAATTACGCCAGGGATTGCCTTTTCTATAATAAATTATTCAAAAAATAATTTTTTACTATCGCAAATTTTAATTGCGCCAGAGATTGCCTTTTCTATAGTAAATTATTCAAAAAATAATTTTTTACTGTCGCAAATTTTAATTGCGCCAGGGATTGCGTTTTCTATAGTAAATTATTCAAAAAATAATTTTTTACTCTCGCAAATTTCAATTTCGCCAGGTAAATTTTTCACAAATTAATTTTTTACTGTCGCAAATTTTAATTGCGCCAGGGATTGCCTTTTCTATAGTAAATTATTCAAAAAATAATTTTCTACTGTCGCAAATTTTAATTACGCCAGGGATTGCCTTTTCTATAGTAAATTATTCAAAAAATAATTTTTTACTGTCGCAAATTTTAATTGCGCCAGGGATTGCCTTTTCTACAGTAAATTTTTCAAAAACTAATTTTTTACTGTCGCAAATTTTAATTACGCCAGGGATTGCCTTTTCTATAGTAAATTATTCAAAAAATAATTTTTTACTGTCGCAAATTTTAATTACGCCAGGGATTGCCTTTTCTATAGTAAATTATTCAAAAAATAATTTTTTACTGTCGCAAATTTTAAATACGCCAGGGATTGCCTTTTATATAGTAAATTATTCAAAAAATAATTTTATACTTTCGCAAATTTTAATTACGCCAGGGATTGCTTTTCTATAGTAAACTATTCAAAAAATAATTTTCTACTGTCGAAAATTTTAATTACGCCAGGGATTGCCTTTTCTACAGTAAATTTTTCAAAAAATAATTTTTTACTGTCGCAAATTTTAAATACGCCAGGGATTGCCTTTTCTATAGTAAATTTTGCACAAATTAACTTTTTACTGTCGCAAATTTTAAATACGCCAGGGATTGCCTTTTCTATAGTAAATTATTCAAAAAATAATTTTTTACTGTCGCAAATTTTAAATACGCCAGGGATTGCCTCTTCTATAGTAAATTTTGCAAAAAATAATTTTTTACTGTCGCAAATTTTAATTGCGCCAGGGATTGCCTTTTCTATAGTAAATTTTTCAAAAAATAATTTTTTACTGTCGCAAATTTTAAGTACGCCAGGGGTTGCCTTTTCTACAGTAAATTTTTCAAAAAATAATTTTATTCTGTCGCAAATTTTAAATACGCCAGGGATTGCCTCTTCTATAGTAAATTTTGCAAAAAATAATTTTTTACTGTCGCAAATTTTAATTGCGCCAGGGATTGCCTTTTCTATAGTAAATTATTCAAAAATTAATTTTTTACTGTCGCAAATTTTAAATACGCCAGGGATTGCCTTTTCTATAGTGAATTTTTCAAAAAATTATTTTTTACTGTCGCAAATTTTAATTGCGCCAGGGATTGTCTTTTCTACAGTAAATTTTTCAAAAATTAATTTTATACTGTCGCAAATTTTAAATACGCCAGGGATTGCCTTTTCTATAGTAAATTTTGCAAAAAATAATTTTTTACTGTCGCAAATTTTAATTGCGCCAGGGATTGCCTTTTCTAGAGTAAATTTTTGACAAATTAATTTTTTACTGTCGCAAATTTTAAGTACGCCAGGGATTGCCTTTTCTATAGTAAATTATTCAAAAAATAATTTTTTACTGTCGCAAATTTTAAATATCCCAGGGATTGCCTTTTCTATAGTAAATTTCTCACAAATTAATTTCTTACTGTCGCAAATTTTAAATACGCCAGGGATTGCCTTTTCTATAGTAAATTATTCAAAAAATAATTTTCTACTGTCGCAAATTTTAATTACGCCAGGGATTGCCTTTTCTATAGTAAATTATTCAAAAAATAATTTTATACTGTCGCAAATTTTAATTACGCCAGGGATTGCCTTTTCTATAGTAAATTATTCAAAAACTAATTTTCTACTGTCGCAAATTTTAATTACGCCAGGGATTGCCTTTTCTATAGTAAATTATTCAAAAAATAATTTTTTACTGTCGCAAATTTTAAGTGCGCCAGGGATTGCCTTTTCTATAGTAAATTATTCAAAAAATAATTTTCAACAGTCGCAAATTTTAATTACGCCAGGGATTGCCTTTTCTATAGTAAATTATTCAAAAAATAATTTTTTACTCTCGCAAATTTCAATTTCGCCAGGTAAATTTTTCACAAATTAATTTTATACTGTCGCAAATTTTAAATACGCCAGGGATTGCCTTTTCTATAGTAAATTATTCAAAAAATAATTTTTTAATGTCGCAAATTTTAAATATCCCAGGGATTGCCTTTTCTATAGTAAATTTCTCACAAATTAATTTCTTACTGTCGCAAATTTTAAATACGCCAGGGATTGCCTTTTCTATAGTAAATTACTCAAAAAATAATTTTCTACTGTCGCAAATTTTAATTACGCCAGGGATTGCCTTTTCTATAGTAAATTATTCAAAAAATAATATTTTACTGTCGCAATTTTTAATTGCGCCAGGGATTGCCTTTTCTATAGTAAATTATTCAAAAAATCATTTTTTACTGTCGCAAATTTTAATTGCGCCAGGGATTGCCTTTTCTACAGTAAATTTTTCAAAAACTAATTTTTTACTGTCGCAAATTTTAATTACCCCAGGGATTGCCTTTTATATAGTAAATTTTTCAAAAAATAATTTTATACTGTCGCAAATTTTAATTACGCCAGGGATTGCCTTTTCTATAGTAAATTATTCAAAAAATAATTTTTTACTGTCGCAAATTTTAAATACGCCAGGGATTGCCTTTTCTATAGTAAATTATTCAAAAAATAATTTTTTACTGTCGCAAATTTTAATTGCGCCAGGGATTGCATTTTCTATAGTAAATTATTCAAAAAATAATTTTCTACTGTCGCAAATTTTAATTACGCCAGGGATTGCCTTTTCTATAGTAAATTATTCAAAAAATAATTTTTTACTGTCGCAAATTTTAATTACGCCAGGGATTGCCTTTTCTATAGTAAATTATTCAAAAAATAATTTTTTACTGTCGCAAATTTTAAATACGCCAGGGATTGCCTTTTCTATAGTAAATTATTCAAAAAAATAATTTTATACTGTCGCAAATTTTAATTACGCCAGGGATTGCCTTTTCTATAGTAAATTATTCAAAAAATAATTTTCAACAGTCGCAAATTTTAATTACGCCAGGGATTGCCTTTTCTATAGTAAATTATTCAAAAAATAATTTTTTACTCTCGCAAATTTCAATTTCGCCAGGTAAATTTTTCACAAATTAATTTTATACTGTCGCAAATTTTAATTGCGCCAGGGATTGCCTTTTCTATAGTAAATTATTCAAAAAATAATTTTCTACTGTCGCAAATTTTAATTACGCCAGGGATTGCCTTTTCTATAGTAAATTATTCAAAAAATAATTTTTTACTGTCGCAAATTTTAATTGCGCCAGGGATTGCCTTTTCTACAGTAAATTTTTCAAAAACTAATTTTTTACTGTCGCAAATTTTAATTACGCCAGGGATTGCCTTTTCTATAGTAAATTATTCAAAAAATAATTTTTTACTGTCGCAAATTTTAATTACGCCAGGGATTGCCTTTTCTATAGTAAATTATTCAAAAAATAATTTTTTACTGTCGCAAATTTTAAATACGCCAGGGATTGCCTTTTATATAGTAAATTATTCAAAAAATAATTTTATACTTTCGCAAATTTTAATTACGCCAGGGATTGCTTTTCTATAGTAAACTATTCAAAAAATAATTTTCTACTGTCGAAAATTTTAATTACGCCAGGGATTGCCTTTTCTACAGTAAATTTTTCAAAAAATAATTTTTTACTGTCGCAAATTTTAAATACGCCAGGGATTGCCTTTTCTATAGTAAATTTTGCACAAATTAACTTTTTACTGTCGCAAATTTTAAATACGCCAGGGATTGCCTTTTCTATAGTAAATTATTCAAAAAATAATTTTTTACTGTCGCAAATTTTAAATACGCCAGGGATTGCCTCTTCTATAGTAAATTTTGCAAAAAATAATTTTTTACTGTCGCAAATTTTAATTGCGCCAGGGATTGCCTTTTCTATAGTAAATTTTTCAAAAAATAATTTTTTACTGTCGCAAATTTTAAGTACGCCAGGGGTTGCCTTTTCTACAGTAAATTTTTCAAAAAATAATTTTATTCTGTCGCAAATTTTAAATACGCCAGGGATTGCCTCTTCTATAGTAAATTTTGCAAAAAATAATTTTTTACTGTCGCAAATTTTAATTGCGCCAGGGATTGCCTTTTCTATAGTAAATTATTCAAAAATTAATTTTTTACTGTCGCAAATTTTAAATACGCCAGGGATTGCCTTTTCTATAGTGAATTTTTCAAAAAATTATTTTTTACTGTCGCAAATTTTAATTGCGCCAGGGATTGCCTTTTCTACAGTAAATTTTTCAAAAATTAATTTTATACTGTCGCAAATTTTAAATACGCCAGGGATTGCCTTTTCTATAGTAAATTTTGCAAAAAATAATTTTTTACTGTCGCAAATTTTAATTGCGCCAGGGATTGCCTTTTCTAGAGTAAATTTTTGACAAATTAATTTTTTACTGTCGCAAATTTTAAGTACGCCAGGGATTGCCTTTTCTATAGTAAATTATTCAAAAAATAATTTTTTACTGTCGCAAATTTTAAATATCCCAGGGATTGCCTTTTCTATAGTAAATTTCTCACAAATTAATTTCTTACTGTCGCAAATTTTAAATACGCCAGGGATTGCCTTTTCTATAGTAAATTATTCAAAAAATAATTTTCTACTGTCGCAAATTTTAATTACGCCAGGGATTGCCTTTTCTATAGTAAATTATTCAAAAAATAATTTTATACTGTCGCAAATTTTAATTACGCCAGGGATTGCCTTTTCTATAGTAAATTATTCAAAAACTAATTTTCTACTGTCGCAAATTTTAATTACGCCAGGGATTGCCTTTTCTATAGTAAATTATTCAAAAAATAATTTTTTACTGTCGCAAATTTTAAATATCCCAGGGATTGCCTTTTCTATAGTAAATTTCTCACAAATTAATTTCTTACTGTCGCAAATTTTAAATACGCCAGGGATTGCCTTTTCTATAGTAAATTACTCAAAAAATAATTTTCTACTGTCGCAAATTTTAATTACGCCAGGGATTGCCTTTTCTATAGTAAATTATTCAAAAAATAATATTTTACTGTCGCAATTTTTAATTGCGCCAGGGATTGCCTTTTCTATAGTAAATTATTCAAAAAATAATTTTTTACTGTCGCAAATTTTAATTGCGCCAGGGATTGCCTTTTCTACAGTAAATTTTTCAAAAACTAATTTTTTACTGTCGCAAATTTTAATTACCCCAGGGATTGCCTTTTATATAGTAAATTTTTCAAAAAATAATTTTATACTGTCGCAAATTTTAATTACGCCAGGGATTGCCTTTTCTATAGTAAATTATTCAAAAAATAATTTTTTACTGTCGCAAATTTTAAATACGCCAGGGATTGCCTTTTCTATAGTAAATTATTCAAAAAATAATTTTTTACTGTCGCAAATTTTAATTGCGCCAGGGATTGCATTTTCTATAGTAAATTATTCAAAAAATAATTTTCTACTGTCGCAAATTTTAATTACGCCAGGGATTGCCTTTTCTATAGTAAATTATTCAAAAAATAATTTTTTACTGTCGCAAATTTTAATTACGCCAGGGATTGCCTTTTCTATAGTAAATTATTCAAAAAATAATTTTTTACTGTCGCAAATTTTAAATACGCCAGGGATTGCCTTTTCTATAGTAAATTATTCAAAAAATAATTTTATACTGTCGCAAATTTTAATTACGCCAGGGATTGCCTTTTCTATAGTAAATTATTCAAAAAATAATTTTCTACTGTCGCAAATTTTAATTACGCCAGGGCTTGCCATTTCTATAGTAAATTATTCAAAAAATAATTTTTTACTGTCGCAAATTTTAATTGCGCCAGGGATTGCCTTTTCTATAGTAAATTATTCAAAAAATAATTTTTTACTGTCGCAAATTTTAATTGCGCCAGGGATTGCCTTTTCTATAGTAAATTATTCAAAAAATATTTTTTTACTATCGCAAATTTTAATTGCGCCAAGGATTGCCTTTTCTATAGTAAATTATTCAAAAAATAATTTTTTACTGTCGCAAATTTTAATTGCGCCAGGGATTGCCTTTTCTACAGTAAATTTTTCAAAAACTAATTTTTTACTGTCGCAAATTTTAATTACGCCAGGGATTGCCTTTTATATAGTAAATTTTTCAAAAACTTATTTTATACTGTCGCAAATTTTAATTACCCCAGGGATTGCCTTTTCTACAGTAAATTTTTCAAAAACTTATTTTATACTGTCGCAAATTTTAATTACGCCAGGGATTGCCTTTTCTACAGTAAATTATTCAAAAAATTATTTTTTACTGTCGCAAATTTTAAATACGCCAGGGATTGCCTTTTCTATAGTAAATTATTCAAAAAATAATTTTTTACTCTCGCAAATTTCAATTTCGCCAGGTAAACTTTTCACAAATTAATTTTTTACTGTCGCAAATTTTAATTGCGCCAGGGATTGCCTTTTCTATAGTAAATTATTCAAAAAATAATTTTCTACTGTCGCAAATTTTAATTACGCCAGGGATTGCCTTTTCTATAGTAAATTATTCAAAAAATAATTTTCAACTGTCGCAAATTTTAATTGCGCCAGGGATTGCCTTTTCGATAGTAAATAATTCAAAAAATAATTTTCAACTGTCGCAAATTTTAATTGCGCCAAGGATTGCCTTTTCGATAGTAAATAATTCAAAAAATAATTCTTTACTGTCGCAAATTTTAATTGCGCCAGGGATTGCCTATTCTACAGTAAATTTTTCAATATATTAATTTTTTACTGTCGAAAATTTTAATTACGCCAGGGATTGCCTTTTCTATAGTAAATTTTGCAAAAAATAAGTTTTTACTGTCGCAAATTTTAAATACGCCAGGGATTGCCTTTTCTATAGTAAATTATTCAAAAAATAATTTTATACTGTCGCAAATTTTAATTACGCCAGGGATTGCCTTTTCTATAGTAAAGTATTCAAAAAATAATTTTCTACTGTCGCAAATTTTAATTACGCCAGGGATTGCCTTTTCTATAGTAAATTATTCAAAAAATAATTTTTTACTGTCGCAAATTTAAATTACGCCAGGGATTGCCTTTTCTATAGTAAATTATTCAAAAAATAATTTTTTACTATCGCAAATTTTAATTGCGCCAGGGATTGCCTTTTCTATAGTAAATTATTCAAAAAATAATTTTTTACTGTCGCAAAATTTAATTGCGCCAGGGATTGCCTTTTCTATAGTAAATTATTCAAAAAATAATTTTTTACTGTCGCAAATTTTAATTACACCAGGGATTGCCCTTTCTATAGTAAATTATTCAAAAAATAATTTTATACTGTCGCAAGTTTTAATTACGCCAGGGATTGCCTTTTCTATAGTAAATTTTGCAAAAAATAATTTTTTACTGTCGCAAATTTTAATTGCGCCAGGGATTGCCTTTTCTACAGTAAATTATTCAAAAAACAATTTTTTACTGTCGCAAATTTTAAATACTCCAGGGATTGCCTTTTCTATATTAAATTATTCAAAAAATAATTTTTTACTGTCGCAAATTTTAAATATCCCAGGGATTGCCTTTTCTATAGTAAATTTCTCACAAATTAATTTCTTACTGTCGCAAATTTTAAATACGCCAGGGATTGCCTTTTCTGTAGTAAATTATTCAAAATATAATTTTTTACTGTCGAAAATTTTAAGTGCGCCAGGGATTGCCTTTTCTATAGTAAATTATTCAAAAAATAATTTTCAACTGTCGCAAATTTTAATTACGCCAGGGATTGCCTTTTCGATAGTAAATAATTCAAAAAATAATTTTTTTATTGTCGCAAATTTTAATTACACCAGGGATTGCCTTTTCTATAGTAAATTTTGCAAAAAATAATTTTTTACTGTCGCAAATTTTAAGTGCGCCAGGGATTGCCTTTTCTACAGTAAATTATTCAAAAAACAATTTTTTACTGTCGCAAATTTTAAATACTCCAGGGATTGCCTTTTCTATATTAAATTATTCAAAAAATAATTTTTTACTGTCGCAAATTTTAAATATCCCAGGGATTGCCTTTTCTATAGTAAATTTCTCACAAATTAATTTCTTACTGTCGCAAATTTTAAATACGCCAGGGATTGCCTTTTCTGTAGTAAATTATTCAAAATATAATTTTTTACTGTCGCAAATTTTAAGTGCGCCAGGGATTGCCTTTTCTATAGTAAATTATTCAAAAAATAATTTTTTACTGTCGCAAATTTTAATTACGCCAGGGATTGCCTTTTCTATAGTAAATTATTCAAAAAATAATTTTATACTGTCGCAAATTTTAATTACGCCAGGGATTGCCTTTTCTATAGTAAATTTTGCAAAAAATAATTTTTTACTGTCGCAAATTTTAATTGCGCCAGGGATTGCCTTTTCTACAGTAAATTATTCAAAAAACAATTTTTTACTGTCGCAAATTTTAAATACTCCAGGGATTGCCTTTTCTATATTAAATTATTCAAAAAATAATTTTTTACTGTCGCAAATTTTAAATATCCCAGGGATTGCCTTTTCTATACTAAATTTCTCACAAATTAATTTCTTACTGTCGCAAATTTTAAATACGCCAGGGATTGCCTTTTCTGTAGTAAATTATTCAAAATATAATTTTTTACTGTCGCAAATTTTAAGTGCGCCAGGGATTGCCTTTTCTATAGTAAATTATTCAAAAAATAATTTTCAACTGTCGCAAATTTTAATTACGCCAGGGATTGCCTTTTCGATAGTAAATAATTCAAAAAATAATTTTTTACTGTCGCAAATTTTAATTGCGCCAGGGATTGCCTTTTCTCTAGTAAATTATTCAAAAAATAATTCTTTACTGTCGCAAATTTTAATTGCGCCAGGGATTGCCTATTCTACAGTAAATTTTTCAAAATATTAATTTTTTACTGTCGAAAATTTTAATTACGCCAGTGATTGCCTTTTCTATAGTAAATTTTGCAAAAAATAATTTTTTACTGTCGCAAATTTTAAATACGCCAGGGATTGCCTTTTCTATAGTAAATTATTCAGAAAATAATTTTTTACTGTCGCAAATTTTAATTGCGCCAGGGATAGCCTTTTCTACAGTAAATTATTCAAAAAATAATTTTTTACTGTCGCAAATTTTAATTGCGCCAGGGATTGCCTTTTCTACAGTAAATTATTAAAAAATAATTTTCTACTATCGCAAATTTTAATTGCGCCAGGGATTGCCTTTTGTACAGTAAATTTTTCAAAAACTAATTTTTTACTGTCGCAAATTTTAATTACGCCAGGGATTGCCTTTTCTATAGTAAATTGTTCAAAAAATAATTTTTTACAGTCGCAAATTTTAAATATCCCAGGGATTGCCTTTTCTATAGTAAATTTCTCACAAATTAATTTCTTACTGTCGCAAATTTTAAATACGCCAGGGATTGCCTTTCTATAGTAAATTATTCAAAAAATAATTTTCTACTGTCGCAAATTTTAATTACGCCAGGGATTGCCTTTTCTATAGTAAATTATTCAAAAAATAATTTTTTACTGTCGCAAATTTTAATTGCGCCAGGGATTGCCTTTTCTATAGTAAATTATTCAAAAAATAATTTTTTACTGTCGCAATTTTTAATTGCGCCAGGGATTGCCTTTTCTACAGTACATTTATCAAAATATTAATTTTTTACTGTCGAAAATTTTAATTACGCCAGGGATTGCCTTTTCTTTAGTAAATTTTGCAAAAAATAATTTTTTACTGTCGCAAATTTTAATTACGCCAGGGATTGCCTTTTCTACAGCAAATTTTTCAAAAAATAATTTTTTACTGTCGCAAATTTTAATTGGCCAGGGATTGCCTTTTCTACAGTAAATTTTTCAAAAACTAATTTTTTACTGTCGCAAATTTTAATTACGCCAGGGATTGCCTTTTCTATAGTAAATTTTTCAAAAATTAATTTTTTACTCTCGCAAATTTCAATTTCGCCAGGTAAATTTTTCACAAATTAATTTTTTACTGTCTCAAATTTTAAATACGCCAGGGATTGCCTTTTCTATAGTAAATTATTCAAAAAATAATTTTCTACTGTCGCAAATTTTAATTACGCCAGGGATTGCCTTTTCTATAGTAAATTATTCAAAAAATAATTTTCTACTGTCGCAAATTTTAATTACGCCAGGGATTGCCTTTTCTATAGTAAATTATTCAAATAATAATTTTCTACTGTCGCAAATTTTAATTGCGCCAGGGATTGCCTTTTCTCTAGTAAATTATTCAAAAAATAACTTTCTACTGTCGCAAATTTTAATTACGCCAGGGATTGCCTTTTCTATAGTAAATTATTCAAAAAATAATTTTTTACTGTCGCAAATTTCAAATCCGCCAGGGATTGCCTTTTCTATAGTAAATTATTCAAAAAATAATTTTTTACTATCGCAAGTTTTAATTGCGCCAGGGATTGCCTTTTCTACAGTAAATTTTGCAAAAAATAATTTTTTACTGTCGCAAATTTTAATTGCGCCAGGGTTGCCATTTCTACAGTAAATTATTCAAAAATAATTTTCTATTGTCGCAAATTTTAAATACGCCAGGGATTGCCTTTTCTATAGTAAATTTTTCACAAATTAATTTTTTACTCTCGCAAATTTTAATAGCGCCAGGGATTGCCTTTTCTATAGTAAATTTTTCAAAAAATAATTTTTTACTGTCGCAAATTGTAATTGCGCCAGGGATTACCTTGTCTATAGTAAATTATTCAAAAAATAATTTTTTACTGTCGCAAATTTTAAATACGCCAGGGATTGCCTTTTCTATAGTAAATTATTCAAAAAATAATTTTCTACTGTCGCAAATTTTAATTACGCCAGGGATTGCCTTTTCTATAGTAAATTATTCAAAAAATAATTTTTTACTGTCGCAAATTTTAATTACGCCAGGGATTGCCTTTTCTATAGTAAATTATTCAAAAAATAATTTTCTACTGTCGCAAATTTTAATTACGCCAGGGATTGCCTTTTCTATAGTAAATTATTCAAAAAATAATTTTTTACTGTCGCAAATTTTAATTACGCCAGGGAGGATTGCCTTTTCTATAGTAAATTATTCAAAAAATAATTTTTTACTGTCGCAAATTTTAAATACGCCAGGGATTGCCTTTTCTATAGTAAATTATTCAAAAATAATGTTCTACTGTCGCAAATTTTAATTACGCCAGGGATTGCCTTTTCTATAGTAAATTATTCAAAAAATAATTTTTTACTGTCGCAAATTTTAATTACGCCAGGGATTGCTTTTTCTATAGTAAATTATTCAAAAAATAATTTTCTACTGTCGCAAATTTTAATTACGCCAGGGATTGCCTTTTCTATAGTAAATTATACAAAAAAAAATTTTATACTGTCGCAAATTTTAATTACGCCAGGAATTGCCTTTTCTATAGTAAATTTTGCAAAAATAATTTTTTACTGTCGCAAATTTTAATTGCGCCAGGGATTGCCTTTTCTACAGTAAATTATTCAAAAAATAATTTTTTACTGTCGCAAATTTTAAATACGCCAGGGATTGCCTTTTCTATAGTAAATTATTCAAAAAATAATTTTTTACTGTCGCAAATTTTAAATATCCCAGGGATTGCCTTTTCTATAGTAAATTTCTCACAAATTAATTTCTTACTGTCGCAAATTTTAAATACGCCAGGGATTGCCTTTTCTATAGTAAATTATTCAAAAAATAATTTTTTACTGTCGCAAATTTTAAGTGCGCCAGGGATTGCCTTTTCTATAGTAAATTATTCAAAAAATAATTTACAACTGTCGCAAATTTTAATTACGCCAGGGATTGCCATTTCGATAGTAAATTATTCAAAAAATAATTTTTTACTGTCGCAAATTTTAATTGCGCCAGCGATTGCCTTTTCTATCGTAAATTATTCAAAAAATAATTCTTTACTGTCGCAAATTTTAATTGCGCCAAGGATTGCCTTTTCTACAGTTAATTTTTCAAAATATTAATTTTTTACTGTCGAAAATTTTAATTACGCCAGGGATTGCCTTTTCTATAGTAAATTATTCAAAAAATAATTTTTTACTGTCGCAAATTTTAATTGCGCCAGGGATTTCCTTTTCTACAGTTAATTATTCAAAAAATAATTTTTTACGGTCGCAAATTTTAATTGGGCCAGGGATTGCCTTTTCTACAGTAAATTATTTAAAAAAATAATTTTCTACTGTCGCAAATTTTAATTGCGCCAGGGATTGCCTTTTCTACAGTAAATTTTTCAAAAACTAATTTTTTATGTCGCAAATTTTAATTACGCCAGGGATTGCCTTTTCTATAGTAAATTATTCAAAAAATAATTTTATACTGTCGCAAATTTTAAATATCCCAGGGATTGCTTTTTCTATAGTAAATTTCTCACAAATTAATTTCTTACTGTCGCAAATTTTAAATACGCCAGGGATTGCCTTTTCTATACTAAATTATTCAAAAAATAATTTTCGACTGTCGCAAATTTTAATTACGCCAGGGATTGCCTTTTCTATAGTAAATTATTCAAAAAATAATTTTTTACTGTCCAAATTTTAATTGCGCCAGGGATTGCCTTTTCTATAGTAAATTATTCAAAAAATAATTTTTTACTGTCGCAAATTTTAATTGCGCCAGGGATTGCCTTTTCTCCAGTAAATTTTTCAAAATATTAATTTTTTACTGTCGAAAATTTTAATTACGCCAGGGATTGCCTTTTCTATAGTAAATTTTGCAAAAAATAATTTTTTACTGTCGCAAATTTTATTTACGCCAGGGATTGCCTTTTCTACAGTAAATTTTTCAAAAAATAATTTTTTACTGTCGCAAATTTTAATTGCGCCAGGGATTGCCTTTTCTAAAGTAAATTTTTCAAAAACTAATTTTTTACTGTCGCAAATTTTAATTACGCCAGGGATTGCCTTTTCTATAGTAAATTTTTCAAAAATTAATTTTTTACTCTCGCAAATTTCAATTTCGCCAGGTAAATTTTTCACAAATTAATTTTTTACTGTCGCAAATTTTAAATACGCCAGGGATTGCCTTTTCTATAGTAAATTATTCAAAAAATAATTTTCTACTGTCGCAAATTTTAATTACGCCAGGGATTGCCTTTTCTATAGTAAATTATTCAAAAAATAATTTTCTACTGTCGCAAATTTTAATTACGCCAGGGATTGCCTTTTTTATAGTATATTATTCAAAAAATAATTTTCTACTGTCGAAAATTTTAATTGAGCCAGGGATTGCCTTTTCTATAGTAAATTATTCAAAAAATAATTTTCTACTGTCGCAAAATTTAATTACGCCAGGGATTGCCTTTTCTATAGTAAATTATTCAAAAAATAATTTTTTACTGTCGCAAATTTCAAATCCGCCAGGGATTGCCTTTTCTATAGTAAATTATTCAAAAAATAATTTTTTACTATCGCAAGTTTTAATTGCGCCAGGGATTTCCTTTTCTGCAGTAAATTTTGCAAAAAATAATTTTTTACTGTCGCAAATTTTAATTGCGCCAGGGATTGCCTTTTCTACAGTAAATTATTCAAAAAATAATTTTCTACTGTCGCAAATTTTAAATACGCCAGGGATTGCCTTTTCTATAGTAAATTTTTCACAAATTAATTTTTTACTGTCGCAAATTTTAATAGCGCCAGGTATTGCCTTTTCTATAGTAAATTTTTCAAAAAATAATTTTTTACTGTCGCAAATTGTAATTGCGCCAGGGATTACCTTTTCTATAGTAAATTATTCAAAAAATAATTTTTTACTGTCGCAAATTTTAAATACGCCAGGGATTGCCTTTTCTATAGTAAATTATTCAAAAAATAATTTTCTACTGTCGCAAATTTTAATTACGCCAGGGATTGCCTTTTCTATAGTAAATTAATAAAAAAATAATTTTTTACTGTCGCAAATTTTAATTACGCCAGGGATTGCCTTTTCTATAGTAAATTGTTCAAAAAATAATTTTCTACTGTCGCAAATTTTAATTACGCCAGGGATTGCCTTTTCTATAGTAAATTATTCAAAAAATAATTTTTTACTGTCGCAAATTTTAATTACGCCAGGGATTGCCTTTTCTATAGTAAATTATTCAAAAAATAATTTTTTACTGTCGCAAATTTTAAATACGCCAGGGATTGCCTTTTCTATAGTAAATTATTCAAAAAATAATTTTCTGCTGTCGCAAATTTTAATTACGCCAGGGATTGCCTTTTCTATAGTAAATTATTCAAAAAATAATTTTTTACTGTCGCAAATTTTAATTGCGCCAGGGATTGCCTTTTCTATAGTAAATTATTCAAAAATAATTTTCTACTGTCGCAAATTTTAATTACACCAGGGATTGCCTTTTCTATAGTAAATTAATCAAAAAATAATTTTTTACTGTCGCAAATTTTAATTGCGCCAGGGATTGCCTTTTCTATAGTAAATTATTCAAAAAATAATTTTTTACTGTCGCAAATTTTAATTGCGCCAGGGATTGCCTTTTCTACAGTAAATTTTCCAAAAAATAATTTTTTACTGTCGCAAATTTTAATTGCGCCAGGGATTGCCTTTTCTACAGTAAATTTTTCAAAAACTAATTTTTTACTGTCGCAAATTTTAATTACGCCAGGGATTGCCTTTTCTATAGTAAATTTTTCAAAAATTAATTTTTTACTGTCGCAAATTTTAAATACGCCAGGGATTGCCTTTTCTATAGTAAATTTTGCAAAAAATAATTTTTTACTGTCGCAAATTTTAATAGCGCCAGGGATTGCCATTTCTATAGTAAATTTTTCACAAATTAATTTTTTACTGTCGCAAATTTTAATTGCGCCAGGTATTGCCTTTTCTGTAGTAAATTTTTCAAAAATTAATTTTTTACTGTCGCAAATTTTAAATACGCCAGGGATTGCCTCTTCTATAGTAAATTTTGCAAAAATTAATTTTTTACTTTTCCAAATTTTAATTACGCCAAGGATTGCCTTTTCTATAGTAAATTATTCAAAAATTAATTTTTTACTGTCGCAAATTTTAAATACGCCAGGGATTGCCTTTTCTATAGTAAATTTTGCAAAAAATAATTTTTTACTGTCGCAAATTTTAATTGCGCCAAGGATTGCCTTTTCTACAGTAAATTTTTCAAAAATTAATTTTATACTGTCGCAAATTTTAAATACGCCAGGGATTGCCTTTTCTATAGTAAATTTTGCAAAAAATAATTTTTTACTGTCGCAAATTTTAATTGCGCCAGGGATTGCGTTTTCTATAGTAAATTTTTCACAAATTAATTTTTTAATGTCGCAAATTTTAATTACGCCAGGGATTGCCTTTTCTATAGTAAATTTTTCAAAAAATAATTTTCTACTGTCGCAAATTTTAAATACGCCAGGGATTGCCTTTTATATAGTAAATTTTTCAAAAAATAATATTCTACTGTCGCAAATTTTAAATACGCCAGGGATTGCCTTTTATATAGTAAATTTTTCAAAAAATAATTTTATACTGTCGCAAATTTTAATTACACCAGGGATTGCCTTTTCTATAGTAAATTATTCAAAAAATAATTTTCAACTGTCCTAAATTTTAATTACGCCAGGGATTGCCTTTTCTATAGTAAATTATTCAAAAAATAATTTTTTACTGTCGCAAATTTCGAATCCGCCAGGGATTGCCTTTTCTATAGTAAATTATTCAAAAAATAATTTTTTACTGTCGCAAATTTTAATTGCGCCAGGGATTGCCTTTTCTATAGTAAATTATTCAAAAAATAATTTTTTACTGTCGCAAATTTTAATTGTGCCAGGGATTGCCTTTTCTACAGTAATTTTTTCAAAATATTAATTTTTTACTGTCGAAAATTTTAATTACGCCAGGGATTGCCTTTTCTATAGTAAATTTTGCAAAAAATAATTTTTTACTGTCGCAAATTTTAATTACGCCAGGGATTGCCTTTTCTACAGTAAATTTTTCAAAAAATAATTTTTTATTGTCGCAAATTTTAATTGCGCCAGGGATTGCCTTTTCTACAGTAAATTTTTCAAAAACTAATTTTTTACTGTCGCAAATTTTAATTACGCCAGGTATTGCCTTTTATATAGTAAATTTTTCAAAAATTAATTTTTTACTGTCGCAAATTTTAAATACGCCAGGAATTGCCTTTTCTATAGTAAATTTTTCAAAAAATAATTTTTTACTGTCGCAAATTTTAATAGCGCCAGGGATTGCCTTTTCTATAGTAAATTTTTCACAAATTAATTTTTTACTCTCGCAAATTTTAATTGCGCCAGGGTTGCCTTTTCTGTAGTAAATTTTTCAAAAATTAATTTTTTACTGTCGCAAATTTTAAATACGCCAGGGATTGCCTCTTCTATAGTAAATTTTGCAAAAATTAATTTTTTACTTTTCCAAATTTTAATTACGCCAGGGATTGCCTTTTCTATAGTAAATTATTCAAAAATTAATTTTTTACTGTCGCAAATTTTAAAAACGCCAGGGATTGCCTTTTCTATAGTAAATTTTGCAAAAAATTATTTTTTACTGTCGCAAATTTTAATTGCGCCAGGGATTGCATTTTCTACAGTAAATTTTTCAAAAATTAATTTTATACTGTCGCAAATTTTAAATACGCCAGGAATTGCCTTTTCTATAGTAAATTTTGCAAAAAATAATTTTTTACTGTCGCAAATTTTAATTGCGCCAAGGATTGCGTTTTCTATAGTAAATTTTTCACAAATTAATTTTTTACTGTCGCAAATTTTAATTACGCCAGGGATTGCCTTTTCTATAGTAAATTATTCAGAAAATAATTTTTTACTGTCACAAATTTTAATTGCGCCAGGGATTGCCTTTTCTACAGTAAATTTTTCAAAATATTAATTTTTTACTGTCGAAAATTTTAATTACGCCAGGGATTGCCTTTTCTATAGTAAATTCTGCAAAAAATAATTTTTTACTGTCGCAAATTTTAATTACGCCAGGGATTGCCTTTTCTATAGTAAATTATTCAGAAAATAATTTTTTAATGTCGCAAATTTTAATTGCGCCAGGGATAGCCTTTTCTATAGTAAATTATTCAAAAATTAATTTTTTACTGTCGCAAATTTTAAATACGCCAGGGATTGCCTTTTCTATAGTAAATTTTGCAAAAAATAATTTTTTACTGTCGCAAATTTTAATTGCGCCAGGGATTGCCTTTTCTATAGTAAATTATTCAAAAAATAATTTTTTATTACTGTCGCAAATTTTAATTGCGCCAGGGATTGCCTTTTCTACAGTAAATTTTTCAAAAAATAATTTTTTACTGTCGCAAATTTTAATTGCGCCAGGGATTGCCTTTTCTATGGTAAATCATTCAAAAAATAATTTTCTACTGTCGCAAATTTTAATTACGCCAGGGATTGCCTTTTCTATAGTAAATTATTCAAAAAATAATTTTTTACTGTCGCAAATTTTAATTGCGCCAGGGATTCCCTTTTCTATAGTAAATTATTCAAAAAATAATTTTTTACTGTCGCAAATTTTAATTGCGCCAGGGATTGCCTTTTCTACAGTAAATTTTTCAAAATATTAATTTTTTACTGTCGAAAATTTTAATTACGCCAGGGATTGCCTTTTCTATAGTAAATTTTGCAAAAAATAATTTTTTACTGTCGCAAATATTAATTACGCCTGGGATTGTATTTTCTACAGTAAATTTTTCAAAAAATAATTTTTTACTGTCGCAAATTTTAATTGCGCCAGGGATTGCCTTTTCTACAGTAAATTTTTCAAAAACTAATTTTTTACTGTCGCAAATTTTAAATATCCCAGGGATTGCCTTTTCTATAGTAAATTTCTCACAAATTAATTTCTTACTGTCGCAAATTTTAAATACGCCAGGGATTGCCTTTTCTATAGTAAATTATTCAAAAAATAATTTTCTACTGTCGCAAATTTTAATTACGCCAGGGATTGCCTTTTCTATAGTAAATTATTCAAAAAATAATTTTTTACTGTCGCAAATTTTAACTGCGCCAGGGATTGCCTTTTCTACAGTAAATTTTTCAAAATATTAATTTTTTACTGTCGAAAATTTTAATTACGCCAGGGATTGCCTTTTCTATAGTAAATTTTGCAAAAAATAATTTTTTACTGTCGCAAATTTTAATTACGCCTGGGATTGCCTTTTCTACAGTAAATTTTTCAAAAAATAATTTTTACTGTCGCAAATTTTAATTGCGCCAGGGATTGCCTTTTCTACAGTAAATTTTTCAAAAACTAATTTTTTACTGTCGCAAATTTTAATTACGCCAGGGATTGCCTTTTCTATAGTAAATTTTTCAAAAATTAATTTTTTACTTTCGCAAATTTTAAATACGCCAGGGATTACCTTTTCTATAGTAAATTATTCAAAAAATAATTTTTTACTGTCGCAAATTGTAATTGCGCCAGGGATTACCTTTTCTATAGTAAATTTTTCAAAAAATAATTTTTTACTGTCGCAAATTTTAATTGCGCCAGGGATTGCCTTTTCTATAGTAAATTATTCAAAAAATAATTTTTTACTGTCGCAAATTTTAAATATCCCAGGGATTGCCTTTTCTATAGTAAATTTCTCACAAATTAATTTCTTACTGTCGCAAATTTTAAATACGCCAGGGATTGCCTTTTCTGTAGTAAATTTTTCAAAAATTCACTTTTTACTGTCGCAAATTTTAAATACGCCAAGGATTGCCTCTTCTATAGTAAATTTTGCAAAAATTAATTTTTTACTTTTCCAAATTTTAATTACGCTAGGGATTGCCTTCTCTATAGTAAATTATTCAAAAATTAATTTTTTACTGTCGCAAATTTTAATTACGCCAGGGATTGCCTTTTCTATAGTAAATTATTTAAAAAATAATTTTCTACTGTCGCAAATTTTAATTACGCCAGGGATTGCCTTTTCTATAGTAAATTATTCAAAAAATAATTTTTACTGTCGCAAATTTTAATTACGCCAGGGATTGCCTTTTCTATAGTAAATTATTCAAAAAATAATTTTCAACTGTCGCAAATTTTAATTGCGCCAGGGATTGCCTTTTCTATAGTAAATTATTCAAAAAATAATTTTTTACTGTCGCAAATTGTAATTGCGCCAGGGATTACCTTTTCTATAGTAAATTTTTCAAAAAATAATTTTTTACTGTCGCAAATTTTAATTACGCCAGGGATTGCCTTTTCTATAGTAAATTATTCAAAAAATAATTTTCAACTGTCGCAAATTTTAATTGCGCCAGGGATTGCCTTTTCTATAGTAAATTATTCAAAAAATAATTTTTTACTGTCGCAAATTGTAATTGCGCCAGGGATTACCTTTTCTATAGTAAATTTTTCAAAAAATAATTTTTTACTGTCGCAAATTTTAATTGCGCCAGGGATTGCCTTTTCTATAGTAAATTATTCAAAAAATAATTTTTTACTGTCGCAAATTTTAAATATCCCAGGGATTGCCTTTTCTATAGTAAATTTCTCACAAATTAATTTCTTACTGTCGCAAATTTTAAATACGCCAGGGATTGCCTTTTCTATAGTAAATTATTCAAAAAATAATTTTTTACTCTGGCAAATTTCAATTTCGCCAGGTAAATTTTTCACAAATTAATTTTTTACTGTCGCAAATTTTAAATACGCCAGGGATTGCCTTTTCTATAGTAAATTATTCAAAAAATAATTTTCAACTGTCGCAAATTTTAATTGCGCCAGGGATTGCCTTTTCTATAGTAAATTATTCAAAAAATAATTTTCAACTGTCGCAAATTTTAATTGCGCCAGGGATTGCCTTTTCTATAGTAAATTATTCAAAAAATAATTTTTTACTGTCGCAAATTGTAATTGCGCCAGGGATTACCTTTTCTATAGTAAATTTTTCAAAAAATAATTTTTTACTGTCGCAAATTTTAATTACGCCAGGGATTGCCTTTTCTATAGTAAATTATTCAAAAAATAATTTTCAACTGTCGCAAATTTTAATTGCGCCAGGGATTGCCTTTTCTATAGTAAATTATTCAAAAAATAATTTTTTACTGTCGCAAATTGTAATTGCGCCAGGGATTACCTTTTCTATAGTAAATTTTTCAAAAAATAATTTTTTACTGTCGCAAATTTTAATTGCGCCAGGGATTGCCTTTTCTATAGTAAATTATTCAAAAAATAATTTTCAACTGTCGCAAATTTTAATTACGCCAGGGATTGCCTTTTCTATAGTAAATTATTCAAAAAATAATTTTTTACTCTCGCAAATTTCAATTTCGCCAGGTAAATTTTTCACAAATTAATTTTTTACTGTCGCAAATTTTAAATACGCCAGGGATTGCCTTTTCTATAGTAAATTATTCAAAAAATAATTTTTTACTGTCGCAAATTTTAAATATCCCAGGGATTGCCTTTTCTATAGTAAATTTCTCACAAATTAATTTCTTACTGTCGCAAATTTTAAATACGCCAGGGATTGCCTTTTCTATAGTAAATTATTCAAAAAATAATTTTCTACTGTCGCAAATTTTAACTACGCCAGGGATTGCCTTTTATATAGTAAATTATTCAAAAAATAATTTTTTACTGTCGCAAATTTTAATTGCGCCAGGGATTGCCTTTTCTACAGTAATTTTTTCAAAATATTAATTTTTTACTGTCGAAAATTTTAATTACGCCAGGGATTGCCTTTTCTATAGTAAATTTTGCAAAAAATAATTTTTTACTGTCGCAAATTTTAACTACGCCAGGGATTGCCTTTTCTACAGTAAATTTTTCAAAAAATAATTTTTTACTGTCGCAAATTTTAATTGCGCCAGGGATTGCCTTTTCTACAGTAAATTTTGCAAAAACTAATTTTTTACTGTCGCAAATTTTAATTACGCCAGGGATTGCCTTTTCTATAGTAAATTTTTCAAAAATTAATTTTTTTCTGTCGCAAATTTTAAATACGCCAGGGATTGCCTTTTCTATAGTAAATTATTCAAAAAATAATTTTCTACTGTCTCAAATTTTAATTACGCCAGGGATTGCCTTTTCTATAGTAAATTATTCAAAAAATAATTTTCTACTGTCGCAAATTTTAATTACGCCAGGGATTGCCTTTTCTATAGTAAATTATTCAAAAAATAATTTTTTACTGTCGCAAATTTCAAATCCGCCAGGGATTGCCTTTTCTATAGTAAATTATTCAAAAAATAATTTTTTACTGTCGCAAAGTTTAATTGCGCCAGGGATTGCCTTTTCTATAGTAAATTATTCAAAAAATAATTTTTTACTGTCGCAAATTTTAATTGCGCCAGGGATTGCCTTTTCTACAGTAATTTTTTCAAAATATTAATTTTTTACTGTCGAAAATTTTAATTACGCCAGGGATTGCCTTTTCTATAGTAAATTTTGCAAAAAATAATTTTTTACTGTCGCAAATTTTAATTACGCCAGGGATTGCCTTTTCTACAGTAAATTTTTCAAAAAATAATTTTTTACTGTCGCAAATTTTAAATACGCCAAGGATTGCCTCTTCTATAGTAAATTTTGCAAAAATTAATTTTTTACTTTTCCAAATTTTAATTACGCCAGGGATTGCCTTTTCTATAGTAAATTATTCAAAAATTAATTTTTTACTGTCGCAAATTTTAAATACGCCAGGGATTGCCTTTTCTATAGTAAATTTTGCAAAAAATAATTTTTTACTGTCGCAAATTTTAATTGCGCCAGGGATTGAATTTTCTACAGTAAATTTTTCAAAAATTAATTTTATACTGTCGCAAATTTTAAATACGCCAGGGATTGCCTTTTCTATAGTAAATTTTGCAAAAAATAATTTTTTACTGTCGCAAATTTTAATTGCGCCAAGGATTGCGTTTTCTATAGTAAATTTTTCACAAATTAATTTTTTACTGTCGCAAATTTTAATTACGCCAGGGATTGCCTTTTATATAGTAAATTTTTCAAAAAATAATTTTCTACTGTCGCAAATTTCAAATACGCCAGGGATTGCCTTTTCTATAGTAAATTATTCAAAAAATAATTTTTTACTATCGCAAGTTTTAATTGCGCCAGGGATTGCCTTTTCTACAGTAAATTTTCCAAAAAATAATTTTTTACTGTCGCAAATTTTAATTGCGCCAGGGATTGCCTTTTCTATAGTAAACTTTTCAAAAAATAATTTTCTACTGTCGCAAATTTTAATTGCGCCAGGGATTGCCTTTCTACAGTAAATTTTTCAAAAAATAATTTTTTACTGTCGCAAATTGTAATTGCGCTAGGGATTACCTTTTCTATAGTAAATTTTTCAAAAAATAATTTTTTACTGTCGCAAATTTTAAGTGCGCCAGGGATTGCCTTTTCTATAGTAAATTATTCAAAAAATAATTTTCAACTGTCGCAAATTTTAATTACGCCAGGGATTGCCTTTTCTATAGTAAATTTTTCAAAAATTAATTTTTTACTTTCGCAAATTGTAATTGCGCCAGGGATTACCTTTTCTATAGTAAATTTTTCAAAAAATAATTTTTTACTGTCGCAAATTTTAATTGCGCCAGGGATAGCCTTTTCTATAGTAAATTATTCAAAAATTAATTTTTTACTGTCGCAAATTTTAAATACGCCAGGGATTGCCTTTTCTATAGTAAATTTTGCAAAAAATAATTTTTTACTGTCGCAAATTTTAATTGCGCCAGGGATTGCCTTTTCTATAGTAAATTATTCAAAAAATAATTTTTTATTACTGTCGCAAATTTTAATTGCGCCAGGGATTGCCTTTTCTACAGTAAATTTTTCAAAAAATAATTTTTTACTGTCGCAAATTTTAATTGCGCCAGGGATTGCCTTTTCTATGGTAAATCATTCAAAAAATAATTTTCTACTGTCGCAAATTTTAATTACGCCAGGGATTGCCTTTTCTATAGTAAATTATTCAAAAAATAATTTTTTACTGTCGCAAATTTTAATTGCGCCAGGGATTCCCTTTTCTATAGTAAATTATTCAAAAAATAATTTTTTACTGTCGCAAATTTTAATTGCGCCAGGGATTGCCTTTTCTACAGTAAATTTTTCAAAATATTAATTTTTTACTGTCGAAAATTTTAATTACGCCAGGGATTGCCTTTTCTATAGTAAATTTTGCAAAAAATAATTTTTTACTGTCGCAAATATTAATTACGCCTGGGATTGTATTTTCTACAGTAAATTTTTCAAAAAATAATTTTTTACTGTCGCAAATTTTAATTGCGCCAGGGATTGCCTTTTCTACAGTAAATTTTTCAAAAACTAATTTTTTACTGTCGCAAATTTTAAATATCCCAGGGATTGCCTTTTCTATAGTAAATTTCTCACAAATTAATTTCTTACTGTCGCAAATTTTAAATACGCCAGGGATTGCCTTTTCTATAGTAAATTATTCAAAAAATAATTTTCTACTGTCGCAAATTTTAATTACGCCAGGGATTGCCTTTTCTATAGTAAATTATTCAAAAAATAATTTTTTACTGTCGCAAATTTTAACTGCGCCAGGGATTGCCTTTTCTACAGTAAATTTTTCAAAATATTAATTTTTTACTGTCGAAAATTTTAATTACGCCAGGGATTGCCTTTTCTATAGTAAATTTTGCAAAAAATAATTTTTTACTGTCGCAAATTTTAATTACGCCTGGGATTGCCTTTTCTACAGTAAATTTTTCAAAAAATAATTTTTACTGTCGCAAATTTTAATTGCGCCAGGGATTGCCTTTTCTACAGTAAATTTTTCAAAAACTAATTTTTTACTGTCGCAAATTTTAATTACGCCAGGGATTGCCTTTTCTATAGTAAATTTTTCAAAAATTAATTTTTTACTTTCGCAAATTTTAAATACGCCAGGGATTACCTTTTCTATAGTAAATTATTCAAAAAATAATTTTTTACTGTCGCAAATTGTAATTGCGCCAGGGATTACCTTTTCTATAGTAAATTATTCAAAAAATAATTTTTTATTACTGTCGCAAATTTTAATTGCGCCAGGGATTGCCTTTTCTACAGTAAATTTTTCAAAAAATAATTTTTTACTGTCGCAAATTTTAATTGCGCCAGGGATTGCCTTTTCTATGGTAAATCATTCAAAAAATAATTTTCTACTGTCGCAAATTTTAATTACGCCAGGGATTGCCTTTTCTATAGTAAATTATTCAAAAAATAATTTTTTACTGTCGCAAATTTTAATTGCGCCAGGGATTCCCTTTTCTATAGTAAATTATTCAAAAAATAATTTTTTACTGTCGCAAATTTTAATTGCGCCAGGGATTGCCTTTTCTACAGTAAATTTTTCAAAATATTAATTTTTTACTGTCGAAAATTTTAATTACGCCAGGGATTGCCTTTTCTATAGTAAATTTTGCAAAAAATAATTTTTTACTGTCGCAAATATTAATTACGCCTGGGATTGTATTTTCTACAGTAAATTTTTCAAAAAATAATTTTTTACTGTCGCAAATTTTAATTGCGCCAGGGATTGCCTTTTCTACAGTAAATTTTTCAAAAACTAATTTTTTACTGTCGCAAATTTTAAATATCCCAGGGATTGCCTTTTCTATAGTAAATTTCTCACAAATTAATTTCTTACTGTCGCAAATTTTAAATACGCCAGGGATTGCCTTTTCTATAGTAAATTATTCAAAAAATAATTTTCTACTGTCGCAAATTTTAATTACGCCAGGGATTGCCTTTTCTATAGTAAATTATTCAAAAAATAATTTTTTACTGTCGCAAATTTTAACTGCGCCAGGGATTGCCTTTTCTATAGTAAATTATTCAAAAATTAATTTTTTACTGTCGCAAATTTTAAATACGCCAGGGATTGCCTTTTCTATAGTAAATTTTGCAAAAAATAATTTTTTACTGTCGCAAATTTTAATTGCGCCAGGGATTGAATTTTCTACAGTAAATTTTTCAAAAATTAATTTTATACTGTCGCAAATTTTAAATACGCCAGGGATTGCCTTTTCTATAGTAAATTTTGCAAAAAATAATTTTTTACTGTCGCAAATTTTAATTGCGCCAAGGATTGCGTTTTCTATAGTAAATTTTTCAAAAACTAATTTTTTACTGTCGCAAATTTTAAATATCCCAGGGATTGCCTTTTCTATAGTAAATTTCTCACAAATTAATTTCTTACTGTCGCAAATTTTAAATACGCCAGGGATTGCCTTTTCTATAGTAAATTATTCAAAAAATAATTTTCTACTGTCGCAAATTTTAATTACGCCAGGGATTGCCTTTTCTATAGTAAATTATTCAAAAAATAATTTTTTACTATCGCAAGTTTTAATTGCGCCAGGGATTGCCTTTTCTACAGTAAATTTTCCAAAAAATAATTTTTTACTGTCGCAAATTTTAATTGCGCCAGGGATTGAATTTTCTACAGTAAATTTTTCAAAAATTAATTTTATACTGTCGCAAATTTTAAATACGCCAGGGATTGCCTTTTCTATAGTAAATTTTGCAAAAAATAATTTTTTACTGTCGCAAATTTTAATTGCGCCAAGGATTGCGTTTTCTATAGTAAATTTTTCACAAATTAATTTTTTACTGTCGCAAATTTTAATTACGCCAGGGATTGCCTTTTATATAGTAAATTTTTCAAAAAATAATTTTCTACTGTCGCAAATTTCAAATACGCCAGGGATTGCCTTTTCTATAGTAAATTATTCAAAAAATAATTTTTTACTATCGCAAGTTTTAATTGCGCCAGGGATTGCCTTTTCTACAGTAAATTTTCCAAAAAATAATTTTTTACTGTCGCAAATTTTAATTGCGCCAGGGATTGCCTTTTCTATAGTAAACTTTTCAAAAAATAATTTTCTACTGTCGCAAATTTTAATTGCGCCAGGGATTGCCTTTCTACAGTAAATTTTTCAAAAAATTATTTTTTACTGTCGCAAATTGTAATTGCGCTAGGGATTACCTTTTCTATAGTAAATTTTTCAAAAAATAATTTTTTACTGTCGCAAATTTTAAGTGCGCCAGGGATTGCCTTTTCTATAGTAAATTATTCAAAAAATAATTTTCAACTGTCGCAAATTTTAATTACGCCAGGGATTGCCTTTTCTATAGTAAATTTTTCAAAAATTAATTTTTTACTTTCGCAAATTGTAATTGCGCCAGGGATTACCTTTTCTATAGTAAATTTTTCAAAAAATAATTTTTTACTGTCGCAAATTTTAATTGCGCCAGGGATAGCCTTTTCTATAGTAAATTATTCAAAAATTAATTTTTTACTGTCGCAAATTTTAAATACGCCAGGGATTGCCTTTTCTATAGTAAATTTTGAAAAAAATAATTTTTTACTGTCGCAAATTTTAATTGCGCCAGGGATTGCCTTTTCTATAGTAAATTATTCAAAAAATAATTTTTTATTACTGTCGCAAATTTTAATTGCGCCAGGGATTGCCTTTTCTACAGTAAATTTTTCAAAAACTAATTTTTTACTGTCGCAAATTTTAAATATCCCAGGGATTGCCTTTTCTATAGTAAATTTCTCACAAATTAATTTCTTACTGTCGCAAATTTTAAATACGCCAGGGATTGCCTTTTCTATAGTAAATTATTCAAAAAATAATTTTCTACTGTCGCAAATTTTAATTACGCCAGGGATTGCCTTTTCTATAGTAAATTATTCAAAAAATAATTTTTTACTGTCGCAAATTTTAACTGCGCCAGGGATTGCCTTTTCTACAGTAAATTTTTCAAAATATTAATTTTTTACTGTCGAAAATTTTAATTACGCCAGGGATTGCCTTTTCTATAGTAAATTTTGCAAAAAATAATTTTTTACTGTCGCAAATTTTAATTACGCCTGGGATTGCCTTTTCTACAGTAAATTTTTCAAAAAATAATTTTTACTGTCGCAAATTTTAATTGCGCCAGGGATTGCCTTTTCTACAGTAAATTTTTCAAAAACTAATTTTTTACTGTCGCAAATTTTAATTACGCCAGGGATTGCCTTTTCTATAGTAAATTTTTCAAAAATTAATTTTTTACTTTCGCAAATTTTAAATACGCCAGGGATTGCCTTTTCTACAGTAAATTTTTCAAAAAATAATTTTTTACTGTCGCAAATTTTAAATACGCCAAGGATTGCCTCTTCTATAGTAAATTATTCAAAAAATAATTTTCAACTGTCGCAAATTTTAATTACGCCAGGGATTGCCTTTTCTATAGTAAATTTTTCAAAAATTAATTTTTTACTTTCGCAAATTGTAATTGCGCCAGGGATTACCTTTTCTATAGTAAATTTTTCAAAAAATAATTTTTTACTGTCGCAAATTTTAATTGCGCCAGGGATAGCCTTTTCTATAGTAAATTATTCAAAAATTAATTTTTTACTGTCGCAAATTTTAAATACGCCAGGGATTGCCTTTTCTATAGTAAATTTTGAAAAAAATAATTTTTTACTGTCGCAAATTTTAATTGCGCCAGGGATTGCCTTTTCTATAGTAAATTATTCAAAAAATAATTTTTTATTACTGTCGCAAATTTTAATTGCGCCAGGGATTGCCTTTTCTACAGTAAATTTTTCAAAAACTAATTTTTTACTGTCGCAAATTTTAAATATCCCAGGGATTGCCTTTTCTATAGTAAATTTCTCACAAATTAATTTCTTACTGTCGCAAATTTTAAATACGCCAGGGATTGCCTTTTCTATAGTAAATTATTCAAAAAATAATTTTCTACTGTCGCAAATTTTAATTACGCCAGGGATTGCCTTTTCTATAGTAAATTATTCAAAAAATAATTTTTTACTGTCGCAAATTTTAACTGCGCCAGGGATTGCCTTTTCTACAGTAAATTTTTCAAAATATTAATTTTTTACTGTCGAAAATTTTAATTACGCCAGGGATTGCCTTTTCTATAGTAAATTTTGCAAAAAATAATTTTTTACTGTCGCAAATTTTAATTACGCCTGGGATTGCCTTTTCTACAGTAAATTTTTCAAAAAATAATTTTTACTGTCGCAAATTTTAATTGCGCCAGGGATTGCCTTTTCTACAGTAAATTTTTCAAAAACTAATTTTTTACTGTCGCAAATTTTAATTACGCCAGGGATTGCCTTTTCTATAGTAAATTTTTCAAAAATTAATTTTTTACTTTCGCAAATTTTAAATACGCCAGGGATTGCCTTTTCTACAGTAAATTTTTCAAAAAATAATTTTTTACTGTCGCAAATTTTAAATACGCCAAGGATTGCCTCTTCTATAGTAAATTTTGCAAAAATTAATTTTTTACTTTTCCTAATTTTAATTACGCCAGGGATTGCCTTTTCTATAGTAAATTATTCAAAAATTAATTTTTTACTGTCGCAAATTTTAAATACGCCAGGGATTGCCTTTTCTATAGTAAATTTTGCAAAAAATAATTTTTTACTGTCGCAAATTTTAATTGCGCCAGGGATTGAATTTTCTACAGTAAATTTTTCAAAAATTAATTTTATACTGTCGCAAATTTTAAATACGCCAGGGATTGCCTTTTCTATAGTAAATTTTTCAAAAATTAATTTTTTACTTTCGCAAATTGTAATTGCGCCAGGGATTACCTTTTCTATAGTAAATTTTTCAAAAAATAATTTTTTACTGTCGCAAATTTTAATTGCGCCAGGGATAGCCTTTTCTATAGTAAATTATTCAAAAATTAATTTTTTACTGTCGCAAATTTTAAATACGCCAGGGATTGCCTTTTCTATAGTAAATTTTGCAAAAAATAATTTTTTACTGTCGCAAATTTTAATTGCGCCAGGGATTGCCTTTTCTTTAGTAAATTATTCAAAAAATAATTTTTTATTACTGTCGCAAATTTTAATTGCGCCAGGGATTGCCTTTTCTACAGTAAATTTTTCAAAAAATAATTTTTTACTGTCGCAAATTTTAATTGCGCCAGGGATTGCCTTTTCTATGGTAAATCATTCAAAAAATAATTTTCTACTGTCGCAAATTTTAATTACGCCAGGGATTGCCTTTTCTATAGTAAATTATTCTCAAAAAATTTTTTTACTGTCGCAAATTTTAATTGCGCCAGGGATTCCCTTTTCTATAGTAAATTATTCAAAAAATAATTTTTTACTGTCGCAAATTTTAATTGCGCCAGGGATTGCCTTTTCTACAGTAAATTTTTCAAAATATTAATTTTTTACTGTCGAAAATTTTAATTACGCCAGGGATTGCCTTTTCTATAGTAAATTTTGCAAAAAATAATTTTTTACTGTCGCAAATATTAATTACGCCTGGGATTGTATTTTCTACAGTAAATTTTTCAAAAAATAATTTTTTACTGTCGCAAATTTTAATTGCGCCAGGGATTGCCTTTTCTACAGTAAATTTTTCAAAAACTAATTTTTTACTGTCGCAAATTTTAAATATCCCAGGGATTGCCTTTTCTATAGTAAATTTCTCACAAATTAATTTCTTACTGTCGCAAATTTTAAATACGCCAGGGATTGCCTTTTCTATAGTAAATTATTCAAAAAATAATTTTCTACTGTCGCAAATTTTAATTACGCCAGGGATTGCCTTTTCTATAGTAAATTATTCAAAAAATAATTTTTTACTGTCGCAAATTTTAACTGCGCCAGGGATTGCCTTTTCTACAGTAAATTTTTCAAAATATTAATTTTTTACTGTCGAAAATTTTAATTACGCCAGGGATTGCCTTTTCTATAGTAAATTTTGCAAAAAATAATTTTTTACTGTCGCAAATTTTAATTACGCCTGGGATTGCCTTTTCTACAGTAAATTTTTCAAAAAATAATTTTTACTGTCGCAAATTTTAATTGCGCCAGGGATTGCCTTTTCTACAGTAAATTTTTCAAAAACTAATTTTTTACTGTCGCAAATTTTAATTACGCCAGGGATTGCCTTTTCTATAGTAAATTTTTCAAAAATTAATTTTTTACTTTCGCAAATTTTAAATACGCCAGGGATTGCCTTTTCTACAGTAAATTTTTCAAAAAATAATTTTTTACTGTCGCAAATTTTAAATACGCCAAGGATTGCCTCTTCTATAGTAAATTTTGCAAAAATTAATTTTTTACTTTTCCAAATTTTAATTACGCCAGGGATTGCCTTTTCTATAGTAAATTATTCAAAAATTAATTTTTTACTGTCGCAAATTTTAAATACGCCAGGGATTGCCTTTTCTATAGTAAATTTTGCAAAAAATAATTTTTTACTGTCGCAAATTTTAATTGCGCCAGGGATTGAATTTTCTACAGTAAATTTTTCAAAAATTAATTTTATACTGTCGCAAATTTTAAATACGCCAGGGATTGCCTTTTCTATAGTAAATTTTGCAAAAAATAATTTTTTACTGTCGCAAATTTTAATTGCGCCAAGGATTGCGTTTTCTATAGTAAATTTTTCACAAATTAATTTTTTACTGTCGCAAATTTTAATTACGCCAGGGATTGCCTTTTATATAGTAAATTTTTCAAAAAATAATTTTCTACTGTCGCAAATTTCAAATACGCCAGGGATTGCCTTTTCTATAGTAAATTATTCAAAAAATAATTTTTTACTATCGCAAGTTTTAATTGCGCCAGGGATTGCCTTTTCTACAGTAAATTTTCCAAAAAATAATTTTTTACTGTCGCAAATTTTAATTGCGCCAGGGATTGCCTTTTCTATAGTAAACTTTTCAAAAAATAATTTTCTACTGTCGCAAATTTTAATTGCGCCAGGGATTGCCTTTCTACAGTAAATTTTTCAAAAAATAATTTTTTACTGTCGCAAATTGTAATTGCGCTAGGGATTACCTTTTCTATAGTAAATTTTTCAAAAAATAATTTTTTACTGTCGCAAATTTTAAGTGCGCCAGGGATTGCCTTTTCTATAGTAAATTATTCAAAAAATAATTTTCAACTGTCGCAAATTTTAATTACGCCAGGGATTGCCTTTTCTATAGTAAATTTTTCAAAAATTAATTTTTTACTTTCGCAAATTGTAATTGCGCCAGGGATTACCTTTTCTATAGTAAATTTTTCAAAAAATAATTTTTTACTGTCGCAAATTTTAATTGCGCCAGGGATAGCCTTTTCTATAGTAAATTATTCAAAAATTAATTTTTTACTGTCGCAAATTTTAAATACGCCAGGGATTGCCTTTTCTATAGTAAATTTTGCAAAAAATAATTTTTTACTGTCGCAAATTTTAATTGCGCCAGGGATTGCCTTTTCTATAGTAAATTATTCAAAAAATAATTTTTTATTACTGTCGCAAATTTTAATTGCGCCAGGGATTGCCTTTTCTACAGTAAATTTTTCAAAAAATAATTTTTTACTGTCGCAAATTTTAATTGCGCCAGGGATTGCCTTTTCTATGGTAAATCATTCAAAAAATAATTTTCTACTGTCGCAAATTTTAATTACGCCAGGGATTGCCTTTTCTATAGTAAATTATTCAAAAAATAATTTTTTACTGTCGCAAATTTTAATTGCGCCAGGGATTCCCTTTTCTATAGTAAATTATTCAAAAAATAATTTTTTACTGTCGCAAATTTTAATTGCGCCAGGGATTGCCTTTTCTACAGTAAATTTTTCAAAATATTAATTTTTTACTGTCGAAAATTTTAATTACGCCAGGGATTGCCTTTTCTATAGTAAATTTTGCAAAAAATAATTTTTTACTGTCGCAAATATTAATTACGCCTGGGATTGTATTTTCTACAGTAAATTTTTCATAAAATAATTTTTTACTGTCGCAAATTTTAATTGCGCCAGGGATTGCCTTTTCTACAGTAAATTTTTCAAAAACTAATTTTTTACTGTCGCAAATTTTAAATATCCCAGGGATTGCCTTTTCTATAGTAAATTTCTCACAAATTAATTTCTTACTGTCGCAAATTTTAAATACGCCAGGGATTGCCTTTTCTATAGTAAATTATTCAAAAAATAATTTTCTACTGTCGCAAATTTTAATTACGCCAGGGATTGCCTTTTCTATAGTAAATTATTCAAAAAATAATTTTTTACTGTCGCAAATTTTAACTGCGCCAGGGATTGCCTTTTCTACAGTAAATTTTTCAAAATATTAATTTTTTACTGTCGAAAATTTTAATTACGCCAGGGATTGCCTTTTCTATAGTAAATTTTGCAAAAAATAATTTTTTACTGTCGCAAATTTTAATTACGCCTGGGATTGCCTTTTCTACAGTAAATTTTTCAAAAAATAATTTTTACTGTCGCAAATTTTAATTGCGCCAGGGATTGCCTTTTCTACAGTAAATTTTTCAAAAACTAATTTTTTACTGTCGCAAATTTTAATTACGCCAGGGATTGCCTTTTCTATAGTAAATTTTTCAAAAATTAATTTTTTACTTTCGCAAATTTTAAATACGCCAGGGATTGCCTTTTCTACAGTAAATTTTTCAAAAAATAATTTTTTACTGTCGCAAATTTTAAATACGCCAAGGATTGCCTCTTCTATAGTAAATTTTGCAAAAATTAATTTTTTACTTTTCCAAATTTTAATTACGCCAGGGATTGCCTTTTCTATAGTAAATTATTCAAAAATTAATTTTTTACTGTCGCAAATTTTAAATACGCCAGGGATTGCCTTTTCTATAGTAAATTTTGCAAAAAATAATTTTTTACTGTCGCAAATTTTAATTGCGCCAGGGATTGAATTTTCTACAGTAAATTTTTCAAAAATTAATTTTATACTGTCGCAAATTTTAAATACGCCAGGGATTGCCTTTTCTATAGTAAATTTTGCAAAAAATAATTTTTTACTGTCGCAAATTTTAATTGCGCCAAGGATTGCGTTTTCTATAGTAAATTTTTCACAAATTAATTTTTTACTGTCGCAAATTTTAATTACGCCAGGGATTGCCTTTTATATAGTAAATTTTTCAAAAAATAATTTTCTACTGTCGCAAATTTCAAATACGCCAGGGATTGCCTTTTCTATAGTAAATTATTCAAAAAATAATTTTTTACTATCGCAAGTTTTAATTGCGCCAGGGATTGCCTTTTCTACAGTAAATTTTCCAAAAAATAATTTTTTACTGTCGCAAATTTTAATTGCGCCAGGGATTGAATTTTCTACAGTAAATTTTTCAAAAATTAATTTTATACTGTCGCAAATTTTAAATACGCCAGGGATTGCCTTTTCTATAGTAAATTTTGCAAAAAATAATTTTTTACTGTCGCAAATTTTAATTGCGCCAAGGATTGCGTTTTCTATAGTAAATTTTTCACAAATTAATTTTTTACTGTCGCAAATTTTAATTACGCCAGGGATTGCCTTTTATATAGTAAATTTTTCAAAAAATAATTTTCTACTGTCGCAAATTTCAAATACGCCAGGGATTGCCTTTTCTATAGTAAATTATTCAAAAAATAATTTTTTACTATCGCAAGTTTTAATTGCGCCAGGGATTGCCTTTTCTACAGTAAATTTTCCAAAAAATAATTTTTTACTGTCGCAAATTTTAATTGCGCCAGGGATTGCCTTTTCTATAGTAAACTTTTCAAAAAATAATTTTCTACTGTCGCAAATTTTAATTGCGCCAGGGATTGCCTTTCTACAGTAAATTTTTCAAAAAATAATTTTTTACTGTCGCAAATTGTAATTGCGCTAGGGATTACCTTTTCTATAGTAAATTTTTCAAAAAATAATTTTTTACTGTCGCAAATTTTAAGTGCGCCAGGGATTGCCTTTTCTATAGTAAATTATTCAAAAAATAATTTTCAACTGTCGCAAATTTTAATTGCGCCAGGGATTGCCTTTTCTACAGTAAATTTTCCAAAAAATAATTTTTTACTGTCGCAAATTTTAATTGCGCCAGGGATTGCCTTTTCTATAGTAAACTTTTCAAAAAATAATTTTCTACTGTCGCAAATTTTAATTGCGCCAGGGATTGCCTTTCTACAGTAAATTTTTCAAAAAATAATTTTTTACTGTCGCAAATTGTAATTGCGCTAGGGATTACCTTTTCTATAGTAAATTTTTCAAAAAATAATTTTTTACTGTCGCAAATTTTAATTACGCCAGGGATTGCCTTTTATATAGTAAATTTTTCAAAAAATAATTTTCTACTGTCGCAAATTTCAAATACGCCAGGGATTGCCTTTTCTATAGTAAATTATTCAAAAAATAATTTTTTACTATCGCAAGTTTTAATTGCGCCAGGGATTGCCTTTTCTACAGTAAATTTTCCAAAAAATAATTTTTTACTGTCGCAAATTTTAATTGCGCCAGGGATTGAATTTTCTACAGTAAATTTTTCAAAAATTAATTTTATACTGTCGCAAATTTTAAATACGCCAGGGATTGCCTTTTCTATAGTAAATTTTGCAAAAAATAATTTTTTACTGTCGCAAATTTTAATTGCGCCAAGGATTGCGTTTTCTATAGTAAATTTTTCACAAATTAATTTTTTACTGTCGCAAATTTTAATTACGCCAGGGATTGCCTTTTATATAGTAAATTTTTCAAAAAATAATTTTCTACTGTCGCAAATTTCAAATACGCCAGGGATTGCCTTTTCTATAGTAAATTATTCAAAAAATAATTTTTTACTGTAGCAAATTTTAATAGCACCAGGGATTGCCTTTTCTATAGTAAATTTTTCACAAATTAATTTTTTACTGTCGCAAATTTTAATTGCGCCAGGGATTGCCTTTTCTGTAGTAAATTTTTCAAAAATTCACTTTTTACTGTCGCAAATTTTAAATACGCCAAGGATTGCCTCTTCTATAGTAAATTTTGCAAAAATTAATTTTTTACTTTTCCAAATTTTAATTACGCCAGGGATTGCCTTCTCTATAGTAAATTATTCAAAAATTAATTTTTTACTGTCGCAAATTTTAATTACGCCAGGGATTGCCTTTTCTATAGTAAATTATTTAAAAAATAATTTTCTACTGTCGCAAATTTTAATTACGCCAGGGATTGCCTTTTCTATAGTAAATTATTCAAAAAATAATTTTTACTGTCGCAAATTTTAATTACGCCAGGGATTGCCTTTTCTATAGTAAATTATTCAAAAAATAATTTTCAACTGTCGCAAATTTTAATTGCGCCAGGGATTGCCTTTTCTATAGTAAATTATTCAAAAAATAATTTTTTACTGTCGCAAATTGTAATTGCGCCAGGGATTACCTTTTCTATAGTAAATTTTTCAAAAAATAATTTTTTACTGTCGCAAATTTTAATTACGCCAGGGATTGCCTTTTCTATAGTAAATTATTCAAAAAATAATTTTCAACTGTCGCAAATTTTAATTGCGCCAGGGATTGCCTTTTCTATAGTAAATTATTCAAAAAATAATTTTTTACTGTCGCAAATTGTAATTGCGCCAGGGATTACCTTTTCTATAGTAAATTTTTCAAAAAATAATTTTTTACTGTCGCAAATTTTAATTGCGCCAGGGATTGCCTTTTCTATAGTAAATTATTCAAAAAATAATTTTTTACTGTCGCAAATTTTAAATATCCCAGGGATTGCCTTTTCTATAGTAAATTTCTCACAAATTAATTTCTTACTGTCGCAAATTTTAAATACGCCAGGGATTGCCTTTTCTATAGTAAATTATTCAAAAAATAATTTTTTACTCTGGCAAATTTCAATTTCGCCAGGTAAATTTTTCACAAATTAATTTTTTACTGTCGCAAATTTTAAATACGCCAGGGATTGCCTTTTCTATAGTAAATTATTCAAAAAATAATTTTCAACTGTCGCAAATTTTAATTGCGCCAGGGATTGCCTTTTCTATAGTAAATTATTCAAAAAATAATTTTCAACTGTCGCAAATTTTAATTGCGCCAGGGATTGCCTTTTCTATAGTAAATTATTCAAAAAATAATTTTTTACTGTCGCAAATTGTAATTGCGCCAGGGATTACCTTTTCTATAGTAAATTTTTCAAAAAATAATTTTTTACTGTCGCAAATTTTAATTACGCCAGGGATTGCCTTTTCTATAGTAAATTATTCAAAAAATAATTTTCAACTGTCGCAAATTTTAATTGCGCCAGGGATTGCCTTTTCTATAGTAAATTATTCAAAAAATAATTTTTTACTGTCGCAAATTGTAATTGCGCCAGGGATTACCTTTTCTATAGTAAATTTTTCAAAAAATAATTTTTTACTGTCGCAAATTTTAATTGCGCCAGGGATTGCCTTTTCTATAGTAAATTATTCAAAAAATAATTTTCAACTGTCGCAAATTTTAATTACGCCAGGGATTGCCTTTTCTATAGTAAATTATTCAAAAAATAATTTTTTACTCTCGCAAATTTCAATTTCGCCAGGTAAATTTTTCACAAATTAATTTTTTACTGTCGCAAATTTTAAATACGCCAGGGATTGCCTTTTCTATAGTAAATTATTCAAAAAATAATTTTTTACTGTCGCAAATTTTAAATATCCCAGGGATTGCCTTTTCTATAGTAAATTTCTCACAAATTAATTTCTTACTGTCGCAAATTTTAAATACGCCAGGGATTGCCTTTTCTATAGTAAATTATTCAAAAAATAATTTTCTACTGCCGCAAATTTTAACTACGCCAGGGATTGCCTTTTATATAGTAAATTATTCAAAAAATAATTTTTTACTGTCGCAAATTTTAATTGCGCCAGGGATTGCCTTTTCTACAGTAATTTTTTCAAAATATTAATTTTTTACTGTCGAAAATTTTAATTACGCCAGGGATTGCCTTTTCTATAGTAAATTTTGCAAAAAATAATTTTTTACTGTCGCAAATTTTAACTACGCCAGGGATTGCCTTTTCTACAGTAAATTTTTCAAAAAATAATTTTTTACTGTCGCAAATTTTAATTGCGCCAGGGATTGCCTTTTCTACAGTAAATTTTGCAAAAACTAATTTTTTACTGTCGCAAATTTTAATTACGCCAGGGATTGCCTTTTCTATAGTAAATTTTTCAAAAATTAATTTTTTTCTGTCGCAAATTTTAAATACGCCAGGGATTGCCTTTTCTATAGTAAATTATTCAAAAAATAATTTTCTACTGTCTCAAATTTTAATTACGCCAGGGATTGCCTTTTCTATAGTAAATTATTCAAAAAATAATTTTCTACTGTCGCAAATTTTAATTACGCCAGGGATTGCCTTTTCTATAGTAAATTATTCAAAAAATAATTTTTTACTGTCGCAAATTTCAAATCCGCCAGGGATTGCCTTTTCTATAGTAAATTATTCAAAAAATAATTTTTTACTGTCGCAAATTTTAATTGCGCCAGGGATTGCCTTTTCTATAGTAAATTATTCAAAAAATAATTTTTTACTGTCGCAAATTTTAATTGCGCCAGGGATTGCCTTTTCTACAGTAATTTTTTCAAAATATTAATTTTTTACTGTCGAAAATTTTAATTACGCCAGGGATTGCCTTTTCTATAGTAAATTTTGCAAAAAATAATTTTTTACTGTCGCAAATTTTAATTACGCCAGGGATTGCCTTTTCTACAGTAAATTTTTCAAAAAATAATTTTTTACTGTCGCAAATTTTAAATACGCCAAGGATTGCCTCTTCTATAGTAAATTTTGCAAAAATTAATTTTTTACTTTTCCAAATTTTAATTACGCCAGGGATTGCCTTTTCTATAGTAAATTATTCAAAAATTAATTTTTTACTGTCGCAAATTTTAAATACGCCAGGGATTGCCTTTTCTATAGTAAATTATTCAAAAAATAATTTTTTACTGTCGCAAATTTTAAATATCCCAGGGATTGCCTTTTCTATAGTAAATTTCTCACAAATTAATTTCTTACTGTCGCAAATTTTAAATACGCCAGGGATTGCCTTTTCTATAGTAAATTATTCAAAAAATAATTTTCTACTGCCGCAAATTTTAACTACGCCAGGGATTGCCTTTTATATAGTAAATTATTCAAAAAATAATTTTTTACTGTCGCAAATTTTAATTGCGCCAGGGATTGCCTTTTCTACAGTAATTTTTTCAAAATATTAATTTTTTACTGTCGAAAATTTTAATTACGCCAGGGATTGCCTTTTCTATAGTAAATTTTGCAAAAAATAATTTTTTACTGTCGCAAATTTTAACTACGCCAGGGATTGCCTTTTCTACAGTAAATTTTTCAAAAAATAATTTTTTACTGTCGCAAATTTTAATTGCGCCAGGGATTGCCTTTTCTACAGTAAATTTTGCAAAAACTAATTTTTTACTGTCGCAAATTTTAATTACGCCAGGGATTGCCTTTTCTATAGTAAATTTTTCAAAAATTAATTTTTTTCTGTCGCAAATTTTAAATACGCCAGGGATTGCCTTTTCTATAGTAAATTATTCAAAAAATAATTTTCTACTGTCTCAAATTTTAATTACGCCAGGGATTGCCTTTTCTATAGTAAATTATTCAAAAAATAATTTTCTACTGTCGCAAATTTTAATTACGCCAGGGATTGCCTTTTCTATAGTAAATTATTCAAAAAATAATTTTTTACTGTCGCAAATTTCAAATCCGCCAGGGATTGCCTTTTCTATAGTAAATTATTCAAAAAATAATTTTTTACTGTCGCAAATTTTAATTGCGCCAGGGATTGCCTTTTCTATAGTAAATTATTCAAAAAATAATTTTTTACTGTCGCAAATTTTAATTGCGCCAGGGATTGCCTTTTCTACAGTAATTTTTTCAAAATATTAATTTTTTACTGTCGAAAATTTTAATTACGCCAGGGATTGCCTTTTCTATAGTAAATTTTGCAAAAAATAATTTTTTACTGTCGCAAATTTTAATTACGCCAGGGATTGCCTTTTCTACAGTAAATTTTTCAAAAAATAATTTTTTACTGTCGCAAATTTTAAATACGCCAAGGATTGCCTCTTCTATAGTAAATTTTGCAAAAATTAATTTTTTACTTTTCCAAATTTTAATTACGCCAGGGATTGCCTTTTCTATAGTAAATTATTCAAAAATTAATTTTTTACTGTCGCAAATTTTAAATACGCCAGGGATTGCCTTTTCTATAGTAAATTTTGCAAAAAATAATTTTTTACTGTCGCAAATTTTAATTGCGCCAGGGATTGAATTTTCTACAGTAAATTTTTCAAAAATTAATTTTATACTGTCGCAAATTTTAAATACGCCAGGGATTGCCTTTTCTATAGTAAATTTTGCAAAAAATAATTTTTTACTGTCGCAAATTTTAATTGCGCCAAGGATTGCGTTTTCTATAGTAAATTTTTCACAAATTAATTTTTTACTGTCGCAAATTTTAATTACGCCAGGGATTGCCTTTTATATAGTAAATTTTTCAAAAAATAATTTTCTACTGTCGCAAATTTCAAATACGCCAGGGATTGCCTTTTCTATAGTAAATTATTCAAAAAATAATTTTTTACTATCGCAAGTTTTAATTGCGCCAGGGATTGCCTTTTCTACAGTAAATTTTCCAAAAAATAATTTTTTACTGTCGCAAATTTTAATTGCGCCAGGGATTGCCTTTTCTATAGTAAACTTTTCAAAAAATAATTTTCTACTGTCGCAAATTTTAATTGCGCCAGGGATTGCCTTTCTACAGTAAATTTTTCAAAAATAATTTTTTACTGTCGCAAATTGTAATTGCGCTAGGGATTACCTTTTCTATAGTAAATTTTTCAAAAAATAATTTTTTACTGTCGCAAATTTTAAGTGCGCCAGGGATTGCCTTTTCTATAGTAAATTATTCAAAAAATAATTTTCAACTGTCGCAAATTTTAATTGCGCCAGGGATTGCCTTTTCTATAGTAAATTATTCAAAAAATAATTTTTTACTCTCGCAAATTTCAATTTCGCCAGGTAAATTTTTCACAAATTAATTTTTTACTGTCGCACATTTTAAATACGCCAGGGATTGCCTTTTCTATAGTAAATTATTCAAAAAATAATTTTTTACTGTCGCAAATTTTAAATATCCCAGGGATTGCCTTTTCTATAGTAAATTTCGCACAAATTAATTTCTTACTGTCGCAAATTTTAAATACGCCAGGGATTGCCTTTTCTATAGTAAATTATTCAAAAATAATTTTCTACTGTCGCAAATTTTAATTGCGCCAGGGATTGCCTTTTCTACAGTATATTTTTCAAAATATTAATTTTTTACTGTCGAAAATTTTAATTACGCCAGGGATTGCCTTTTCTATAGTAAATTTTGCAAAAAATAATTTTTTACTGTCGCAAATTTTAATTACGCCTGGGATTGCCTTTTCTACAGTAAATTTTTAAAAAATAATTTTTTACTGTCGCAAATTTTAATTGCGCCAGGGATTGCCTTTTCTACAGTAAATTTTTCAAAAAATAATTTTTTACTGTCGCAAATTTCAAATCCGCCAGGGATTGCCTTTTCTATAGTAAATTATTCAAAAAATAATTTATTACTGTCGCAAATTTTAATTGCGCCAGGGATTGCCTTTTCTATAGTAAATTATTCAAAAAATAATTTTTTACTGTCGCAAATTTTAATTGCGCCAGGGATTGCCTTTTCTACAGTAAATTTTTCAAAAAATAATTTTTTACTGTCGCAAATTTCAAATCCGCCAGGGATTGCCTTTTCTATAGTAAATTATTCAAAAATAATTTTTTACTGTCGCAAATTTTAATTGCGCCAGGGATTGCCTTTTCTACAGTATATTTTTCAAAATATTAATTTTTTACTGTCGAAAATTTTAATTACGCCAGGGATTGCCTTTTCTATAGTAAATTTTGCAAAAAATAATTTTTTACTGTCGCAAATTTTAATTACGCCTGGGATTGCCTTTTCTACAGTAAATTTTTAAAAAAATAATTTTTTACTGTCGCAAATTTTAATTGCGCCAGGGATTGCCTTTTCTACAGTAAATTTTTCAAAAAATAATTTTTTACTGTCGCAAATTTCAAATCCGCCAGGGATTGCCTTTTCTATAGTAAATTATTCAAAAAATAATTTTTTACTGTCGCAAATTTTAATTGCGCCAGGGATTGCCTTTTCTATAGTAAATTATTCAAAAAATAATTTTTTACTATCGCAAATTTTAATTGCGCCAGGGATTGCCTTTTCTACAGTAATTTTTTCAAAATATTAATTTTTTACTGTCGAAAATTTTAATTACGCCAGGGATTGCCTTTTCTATAGTAAATTTTGCAAAAAATAATTTTTTACTGTCGCAAATTTTAATTACGCCAGGGATTGCCTTTTCTACAGTAAATTTTTCAAAAAATAATTTTTTACTGTCGCAAATTTTAATTGCGCCAGGGATTGCCTTTTCTACAGTAAATTTTTCAAAAACTAATTTTTTACTGTCGCAAATTTTAATTACGCCAGGGATTGCCTTTTATATAGTAAATTTTTCAAAAATTAATTTTTTACTGTCGCAAATTTTAAATACGCCAGGGATTGCCTTTTCTATAGTAAATTTTTCAAAAAATAATTTTTTACTGTAGCAAATTTTAATAGCGCCAGGGATTGCCTTTTCTATAGTAAATCTTTCACAAATTAATTTTTTACTGTCGCAAATTTTAATTGCCCCAGGTATTGCCTTTTCTGTAGTAAATTTTCAAAAATTAATTTTTACTGTCGCAAATTTTAAATACGCCAGGGATTGCCTCTTCTATAGTAAATTTTGCAAAAATTAAGTTTTTAATTTTCCAAATTTTAATTACGCCAGGGATTGCCTTTTCTATAGTAAATTATTCAAAAATTAATTTTTTACTGTCGCAAATTTTAAATACGCCAGGGATTGCCTTTTCTATAGTAAATTATTCAAAAAATAATTTTCTACTGTCTCAAAATTACGCCAGGGATTGCCTTTTCTTTAGTAAATTATTCAAAAATTAATTTTTTACTGTCGCAAATTTCAAATCCGCCAGGGATTGCCTTTTCTATAGTAAATTATTCAAAAAATAATTTTTTACTGTCGCAAATTTTAATTGCGCCAGGGATTGCCTTTTCTATAGTAAATTATTCAAAAAATAATTTTTTACTGTCGCAAATTTTAATTGCGCCAGGGATTGCCTTTTCTACAGTAATTTTTTCAAAATATTAATTTTTACTGTCGAAAATTTTAATTACGCCAGGGATTGCCTTTTCTATAGTAAATTTTGCAAAAAATAATTTTTTACTGTCGCAAATTTTAATTACGCCAGGGATTGCCTTTTCTACAGTAAATTTTTCAAAAAATAATTTTTTACTGTCGCAAATTTTAATTGCGCCAGGGATTGCCTTTTCTACAGTAAATTTTTCAAAAACTAATTTTTTACTGTCGCAAATTTTAATTACGCCAGGGATTGCCTTTTATATAGTAAATTTTTCAAAAATTAATTTTTTACTGTCGCAAATTTTAAATAAGCCAGGGATTTGCCTTTTCTATAGTAAATTTTGCAAAAAATAATTTTTTACTGTCGCAAATTTTAATTGCGCCAGGGATTGCGTTTTCTACAGTAAATTTTTCAAAAAATAATTTTTTACTGTCGCAAATTTTAATTGCGCCAGGGATTGCCTTTTCTACAGTAAATTTTGCAAAAACTAATTTTTAACTGTCGCAAATTTTAATTACGCCAGGGATTGCCTTTTCTATAGTAAATTTTTCAAAAATTAATTTTTTACTGTCGCAAATTTTAAATACGCCAGGGATTGCCTTTTCTATAGTAAATTATTCAAAAAATAATTTTCTACTGTCTCAAATTTTAATTACGCCAGGGATTGCCTTTTCTATAGTAAATTATTCAAAAATTAATTTTTTACTGTCGCAAATTTCAAATCCGCCAGGGATTGCCTTTTCTATAGTAAATTATTCAAAAAATAATTTTTTACTGTCGCAATTTAATTGCGCCAGGGATTGCCTTTTCTATAGTAAATTATTCAAAAAATAATTTTTTACTGTCGCAAATTTTAATTGCGCCAGGGATTGCCTTTTCTACAGTAATTTTTTCAAAATATTAATTTTTTACTGTCGAAAATTTTAATTTCGCCAGGGATTGCCTTTTCTATAGTAAATTTTGCAAAAAATAATTTTTTACTGTCGCAAATTTTAATTACGCCAGGGATTGCCTTTTCTACAGTAAATTTTTCAAAAAATAATTTTTTACTGTCGCAAATTTTAATTGCGCCAGGGATTGCCTTTTCTACAGTAAATTTTTCAAAAACTAATTTTTTACTGTCGCAAATTTTAATTACGCCAGGGATTGCCTTTTATATAGTAAATTTTTCAAAAATTAATTTTTTACTGTCGCAAATTTTAAATACGCCAGGGATTGCTTTTCTATAGTAAATTTTGCAAAAAATAATTTTTTACTGTCGCAAATTTTAATTGCGCCAGGGATTGCGTTTTCTACAGTAAATTTTTCAAAAAATAATTTTTTACTGTCGCAAATTTTAATTACGCCAGGGATTGCCTTTTCTACAGTAAATTTTGCAAAAACTAATTTTTTATTGTCGCAAATTTTAATTACGCCAGGGATTGCCTTTTCTATAGTAAATTTTTCAAAAATTAATTTTTTACTGTCGCAAATTTTAAATACGCCAGGGATTGCCTTTTCTATAGTAAATTATTCAAAAATAATTTTCTACTGTCTCAAATTTTAATTACGCAGGGATTGCCTTTTCTATAGTAAATTATTCAAAAAATAATTTTCTACTGTCGCAAATTTTAATTACGCCAGGGATTACCTTTTCTATAGTAAATTATTCAAAAAATAATTTTTTACTGTCGCAAATTTCAAATCCGCCAGGGATTGCCTTTTCTATAGTAAATTATTCAAAAAATAATTTTTTACTGTCGCAAATTTTAATTGCGCCAGGGATTGCCTTTTCTATAGTAAATTATTCAAAAAATAATTTTTTACTGTCGCAAATTTTAATTGCGCCAGGGATTGCCTTTTCTACAGTAATTTTTTCAAAATATTAATTTTTTACTGTCGAAAATTTTAATTACGCCAGGGATTGCCTTTTCTATAGTAAATTATTCAAAAATTAATTTTTACTGTCGCAAATTTTAAATACGCCAGGGATTGCCTTTTCTACAGTAAATTTTTCAAAAAATAATTTTTTACTGTCGCAAATTTTAATTGCGCCAGGGATTGCCTTTTCTACAGTAAATTTTTCAAAAACTAATTTTTTACTGTCGCAAATTTTAATTACGCCAGGGATTGCCTTTTATATAGTAAATTTTTCAAAAATTAATTTTTTACTGTCGCAAATTTTAAATACGCCAGGGATTGCCTTTTCTATAGTAAATTTTGCAAAAATAATTTTTTACTGTCGCAAATTTTAATTGCGCCAGGGATTGCGTTTTCTACAGTAAATTTTCAAAAAATTTTTTACTGTCGCAAATTTTAATTACGCCAGGGATTGCCTTTTATATAGTAAATTTTTCAAAAATTAATTTTTTACTGTCGCAAATTTTAAATACGCCAGGGATTGCCTTTTCTATAGTAAATTTTTCAAAAAATAATTTTTTACTGTAGCAAATTTTAATAGCGCCAGGGATTGCCTTTTCTATAGTAAATCTTTCACAAATTAATTTTTTACTGTCGCAAATTTTAATTGCCCCAGGTATTGCCTTTTCTGTAGTAAATTTTTCAAAAATTAATTTTTACTGTCGCAAATTTTAAATACGCCAGGGATTGCCTCTTCTATAGTAAATTTTGCAAAAATTAAGTTTTTAATTTTCCAAATTTTAATTACGCCAGGGATTGCCTTTTCTATAGTAAATTATTCAAAAATTAATTTTTTACTGTCGCAAATTTTAAATACGCCAGGGATTGCCTTTTCTATAGTAAATTATTCAAAAAATAATTTTCTACTGTCTCAAAATTACGCCAGGGATTGCCTTTTCTATAGTAAATTATTCAAAAATTAATTTTTTACTGTCGCAAATTTCAAATCCGCCAGGGATTGCCTTTTCTATAGTAAATTATTCAAAAAATAATTTTTTACTGTCGCAAATTTTAATTGCGCCAGGGATTGCCTTTTCTATAGTAAATTATTCAAAAAATAATTTTTTACTGTCGCAAATTTTAATTGCGCCAGGGATTGCCTTTTCTACAGTAATTTTTTCAAAATATTAATTTTTTACTGTCGAAAATTTTAATTACGCCAGGGATTGCCTTTTCTATAGTAAATTTTGCAAAAAATAATTTTTTACTGTCGCAAATTTTAATTACGCCAGGGATTGCCTTTTCTACAGTAAATTTTTCAAAAAATAATTTTTTACTGTCGCAAATTTTAATTGCGCCAGGGATTGCCTTTTCTACAGTAAATTTTTCAAAAACTAATTTTTTACTGTCGCAAATTTTAATTACGCCAGGGATTGCCTTTTATATAGTAAATTTTTCAAAAATTAATTTTTTACTGTCGCAAATTTTAAATAAGCCAGGGATTGCCTTTTCTATAGTAAATTTTGCAAAAAATAATTTTTTACTGTCGCAAATTTAATTGCGCCAGGGATTGCGTTTTCTACAGTAAATTTTTCAAAAAATAATTTTTTACTGTCGCAAATTTTAATTGCGCCAGGGATTGCCTTTTCTACAGTAAATTTGCAAAAACTAATTTTTAACTGTCGCAAATTTTAATTACGCCAGGGATTGCCTTTTCTATAGTAAATTTTTCAAAAATTAATTTTTTACTGTCGCAAATTTTAAATACGCCAGGGATTGCCTTTTCTATAGTAAATTATTCAAAAAATAATTTTCTACTGTCTCAAATTTTAATTACGCCAGGGATTGCCTTTTCTATAGTAAATTATTCAAAAATTAATTTTTTACTGTCGCAAATTTCAAATCCGCCAGGGATTGCCTTTTCTATAGTAAATTATTCAAAAATAATTTTTTACTGTCGCAATTTTAATTGCGCCAGGGATTGCCTTTTCTATAGTAAATTATTCAAAAAATAATTTTTTACTGTCGCAAATTTTAATTGCGCCAGGGATTGCCTTTTCTACAGTAATTTTTTCAAAATATTAATTTTTTACTGTCGAAAATTTAATTTCGCCAGGGATTGCCTTTTCTATAGTAAATTTTGCAAAAAATAATTTTTTACTGTCGCAAATTTTAATTACGCCAGGGATTGCCTTTTCTACAGTAAATTTTTCAAAAAATAATTTTTTACTGTCGCAAATTTTAATTGCGCCAGGGATTGCCTTTTCTACAGTAAATTTTTCAAAAACTAATTTTTTACTGTCGCAAATTTTAATTACGCCAGGGATTGCGTTTTCTACAGTAAATTTTTCAAAAAATAATTTTTTACTGTCGCAAATTTTAAATACGCCAGGGATTGCCTTTTCTATAGTAAATTATTCAAAAAATAATTTTCTACTGTCTCAAATTTTAATTACGCCAGGGATTGCCTTTTCTATAGTAAATTATTCAAAAAATAATTTTCTACTGTCGCAAATTTTAATTACGCCAGGGATTACCTTTTCTATAGTAAATTATTCAAAAAATAATTTTTTACTGTCGCAAATTTCAAATCCGCCAGGGATTGCCTTTTCTATAGTAAATTATTCAAAAAATAATTTTTTACTGTCGCAAATTTTAATTGCGCCAGGGATTGCCTTTTCTATAGTAAATTATTCAAAAAATAATTTTTTACTGTCGCAAATTTTAATTGCGCCTGGGATTGCCTTTTCTACAGTAATTTTTTCAAAATATTAATTTTTTACTGTCGAAAATTTTAATTACGCCAGGGATTGCCTTTTCTATAGTAAATTATTCAAAAATTAATTTTTTACTGTCGCAAATTTTAAATACGCCAGGGATTGCCTTTTCTACAGTAAATTTTCAAAAAATAATTTTTTACTGTCGCAAATTTTAATTGCGCCAGGGATTGCCTTTTCTACAGTAAATTTTTCAAAAACTAATTTTTTACTGTCGCAAATTTTAATTACGCCAGGGATTGCCTTTTATATAGTAAATTTTTCAAAAATTAATTTTTTACTGTCGCAAATTTTAAATACGCCAGGGATTGCCTTTTCTATAGTAAATTTTGCAAAAAATAATTTTTTACTGTCGCAAATTTTAATTGCGCCAGGGATTGCGTTTTCTACAGTAAATTTTTCAAAAAATAATTTTTTACTGTCGCAAATTTTAATTGCGCCAGGGATTGCCTTTTCTACAGTAAATTTTGCAAAAACTTAATTTTTTATTGTCGCAAATTTTAATTACGCCAGGGATTGCCTTTTCTATAGTAAATTTTTCAAAAATTAATTTTTTACTGTCGCAAATTTTAAATACGCCAGGGATTGCCTTTTCTATAGTAAATTATTCAAAAAATAATTTTCTACTGTCTCAAATTTTAATTACGCCAGGGATTGCCTTTTCTATAGTAAATTATTCAAAAAATAATTTTCTACTGTCGCAAATTTTAATTACGCCAGGGATTACCTTTTCTATAGTAAATTATTCAAAAAATAATTTTTTACTGTCGCAAATTTCAAATCCGCCAGGGATTGCCTTTTCTATAGTAAATTATTCAAAAAATAATTTTTTACTGTCGCAAATTTTAATTGCGCCAGGGATTGCCTTTTCTATAGTAAATTATTCAAAAAATAATTTTTTACTGTCGCAAATTTTAATTGCGCCAGGGATTGCCTTTTCTACAGTAATTTTTTCAAAATATTAATTTTTTACTGTCGAAAATTTTAATTACGCCAGGGATTGCCTTTTCTATAGTAAATTATTCAAAAATTAATTTTTTACTGTCGCAAATTTTAAATACGCCAGGGATTGCCTTCTCTATAGTAAATTTTGCAAAAAATAATTTTTTACTGTCGCAAATTTTAATTGCGCCAGGGATTGCCTTTTCTACAGTAAATTTTTCAAAAATTAATTTTATACTGTAAATTTTGCAAAAAATAATTTTTTACTGTCGCAAATTTTAATTGCGCCAAGGATTGCGTTTTCTATAGTAAATTTTTCACAAATTAATTTTTTACTGTCGCAAATTTTAATTACGCCAGGGATTGCCTTTTCTATAGTAAATTTTTCAAAAAATAATTTTCTATTGTCGCAAATTTTAAATACGCCAGGGATTGCCTTTTATATAGTAAATTTTTCAAAAAATAATTTTCTACTGTCGCAAATTTTAAATACGCCAGGGATTGCCTTTTATATAGTAAATTTTTCAAAAAATAATTTTATACTGTCGCAAATTTTAATTACGCCAGGGATTGCTTTTCTATAGTAAATTATTCAAAGAATAATTTTCTACTGTCGCAAAATTTTAATTACGCCAGGGATTGGCTTTTTTATAGTAAATTATTCAAAAAATAATTTTTAACTGTCGCAAATTTCAAATCCGCGAGGGATTGCCTTTTCTATAGTAAATTATTCAAAAAATAATTTTTTACTATCGCAAGTTTTAATTGCGCCAGGGATTGCCTTTTCTATAGTAAACTTTTCAAAAAATAATTTTCTACTGTCGCAAATTTTAATTGCGCCAGGGATTGCCTTTCTACAGTAAATTTTTCAAAAAATAATTTTTTACTGTCGCAAATTGTAATTGCGCTAGGGATTACCTTTTCTATAGTAAATTTTTCAAAAAATAATTTTTTACTGTCGCAAATTTTAAGTGCGCCAAGGATTGCCTTTTCTATAGTAAATTATTCAAAAAATAATTTTCAACTGTCGCAAATTTTAATTACGCCAGGGATTGCCTTTTCTATAGTAAATTATTCAAAAAATAATTTTTTACTCTCGCAAATTTCAATTTCGCCAGGTAAATTTTCACAAATTAATTTTTTACTGTCGCACATTTTAAATACGCCAGGGATTGCCTTTTCTATAGTAAATTATTCAAAAAATAATTTTTACTGTCGCAAATTTTAAATATCCCAGGGATTGCCTTTTCTATAGTAAATTTCTCACAAATTAATTTCTTACTGTCGCAAATTTTAAATACGCCAGGGATTGCCTTTTCTATAGTAAATTATTCAAAAAATAATTTTCTACTGTCGCAAATTTTAATTACGCCAGGGATTGCCTTTTCTATAGTAAATTATTCAAAAAATAATTTTTTACTGTCGCAAATTTTAATTGCGCCAGGGATTGCCTTTTCTATAGTAAATTATTCAAAAAATAATTTTTTACTGTCGCAAATTTTAATTGCGCCAGGGATTGCCTTTTCTACAGTAAATTTTTCAAAATATTAATTTTTTTACTGTCGAAAATTTTAATTTCGCCAGGGATTGCCTTTTCTATAGTAAATTTTGCAAAAAATAATTTTTACTATCGCAAATTTTAATTACGCCTGGATTGCCTTTTCTACAGTAAATTATTCAAAAAATAATTTTTTACTGTCGCAAATTTTAATTGCGCCAGGGATTGCCTTTTCTACAGTAAATTTTTCAAAAAATAATTTTTTACTGTCGCAAATTTCAAATCCGCCAGGGATTGCCTTTTCTATAGTAAATTATTCAAAAAATAATTTTTTACTGTCGCAAATTTTAATTGCGCCAGGGATTGCCTTTTCTATAGTAAATTATTCAAAAAATAATTTTTTACTGTCGCAAATTTTAATTGCGCCAGGGATTGCCTTTTCTACAGTAATTTTTTCAAAATATTAATTTTTTACTGTCGAAAATTTTAATTACGCCAGGGATTGCCTTTTCTATAGTAAATTTTGCAAAAAATAATTTTTTACTGTCGCAAATTTTAATTACGCCAGGGATTGCCTTTTCTACAGTAAATTTTTCAAAAAATAATTTTTTACTGTCGCAAATTTTAATTGCGCCAGGGATTGCCTTTTCTACAGTAAATTTTTCAAAAACTAATTTTTTACTGTCGCAAATTTTAATTACGCCAGGGATTGCCTTTTATATAGTAAATTTTTCAAAAATTAATTTTTTACTGTCGCAAATTTTAAATACGCCAGGGATTGCCTTTTCTATAGTAAATTTTTCAAAAAATAATTTTTTACTGCAGCAAATTTTAATAGCGCCAGGGATTGCCTTTTCTATAGTAAATTTTTCACAAATTAATTTTTTACTGTCGCAAATTTTAATTGCGCCAGGGATTGCCTTTTCTGTAGTAAATTTTTCAAAAATTAATTTTTACTGTCGCAAATTTTAAATACGCCAGGCATTGCCTCTTCTATAGTAAATTTTGCAAAAATTAAGTTTTTAATTTCCAAATTTTAATTACGCCAGGGATTGCCTTTTCTATAGTAAATTATTCAAAAATTATTTTTATACTGTCGCAAATTTTAAATACGCCAGGGATTGCCTTTTCTATAGTAAATTTTGCAAAAAATAATTTTTTACTGTCGCAATTTTAATTGCGCCAGGGATTGCGTTTTCTACAGTAAATTTTTCAAAAAATAATTTTTTACTGTCGCAAATTTTAATTGCGCCAGGGATTGCCTTTTCTACAGTAAATTTTGCAAAAACTAATTTTTTACTGTCGCAAATTTTAATTACGCCAGGGATTGCCTTTTCTATAGTAAATTATTCAAAAAATAATTTTCTACTGTCGCAAATTTTAATTACGCCAGGGATTGCCTTTTCTATAGTAAATTATTCAAAAAATAATTTTCTACTGTCGCAAATTTTAATTACGCCAGGGATTGCCTTTTCTATAGTAAATTATTCAAAAAATAATTTTTTACTGTCGCAAATTTCAAATCCGCCAGGGATTGCCTTTTCTATAGTAAATTATTCAAAAAATAATTTCTTACTGTCGCAAATTTTAATTGCGCCAGGGATTGCCTTTTCTATAGTAAATTATTCAAAAAATAATTTTTTACTGTCGCAAATTTTAATTGCGCCAGGGATTGCCTTTTCTACAGTAATTTTTTCAAAATATTAATTTTTTACTGTCGAAAATTTTAATTACGCCAGGGATTGCCTTTTCTATAGTAAATTTTGCAAAAAATAATTTTTTACTGTCGCAAATTTTAATTACGCCAGGGATTGCCTTTTCTACAGTAAATTTTTCAAAAAATAATTTTTTACTGTCACAAATTTTAATTACGCCAGGGATTGCCTTTTCTATAGTAAATTTTTCAAAAATTAATTTTTTACTGTCGCAAATTTTAAATACGCCAGGGATTGCCTTTTCTATAGTAAATTTTGCAAAAAATAATTTTTTACTGACGCAAATTTTAATAGCGCCAGGGATTGCCTTTCTATAGTAAATTTTTCACAAATTAATTTTTTACTGTCGCAAATTTTAATTGCGCCAGGGATTGCCTTTTCTGTAGTAAATTTTTCAAAAATTAATTTTTTACTGTCGCAAATTTTAAATACGCCAGGGATTGCCTCTTCTATAGTAAATTTTGCAAAAATTAATTTTTTACTTTTCCAAATTTTAATTACGCCAGGGATTGCCTTTTCTATAGTAAATTATTCAAAAATTAATTTTTTACTGTCGCAAATTTTAAATACGCCAGGGATTGCCTTTTCTATAGTAAATTTTGCAAAAAATAATTTTTTACTGTCGCAAATTTTAATTGCGCCAGGGATTGCCTTTTCTACAGTAAATTTTTCAAAAATTAATTTTATACTGTCGCAAATTTTAAATACGCCAGGGATTGCCTTTTCTATAGTAAATTTTGCAAAAAATAATTTTTTACTGTCGCAAATTTTAATTGCGCCAAGGATTGCGTTTTCTATAGTAAATTTTTCACAAATTAATTTTTTACTGTCGCAAATTTTAATTACGCCAGGGATTGCCTTTTCTATAGTAAATTTTTCAAAAAATAATTTTCTACTGTCGCAAATTTTAAATACGCCAGGGATTGCCTTTTATATAGTAAATTTTTCAAAAAATAATTTTCTACTGTCGCAAATTTTAAATACGCCAGGGATTGCCTTTTATATAGTAAATTTTTCAAAAAATAATTTTATACTGTCGCAAATTTTAATTACGCCAGGGATTGCCTTTTCTATAAAAAAATTATTCAAAAAATAATTTTCTACTGTCGCAAAATTTTAATTACGCCAGGGATTGCCTTTTCTATAGTAAATTATTCGAAAAACAATTTTTTACTGTCGCAAATTCCAAATCCGCCAGGGATTGCCTTTTCTATAGTAAATTAGTCAAAAAATAATTTTTTACTATCGCAAGTTTTAATTGCGCCAGGGATTGCCTTTTCTACAGTAAATTTGCAAAAAATAATTTTTTACTGTCGCAAATTTTAATTGCGCCAGGGATTGCCTTTTCTATAGTAAACTTTTCAAAAAATAATTTTCTACTGTCGCAAATTTTAATTGCGCCCAGGGATTGCCTTTCTACAGTAAATTTTTCAAAAATAATTTTTTACTATCGCAAGTTTTAATTGCGCCAGGGATTGCCTTTTCTACAGTAAATTTTTCACAAATTAATTTTTTACTGTCGCAAATTTTAATTACGCCAGGGATTGCCTTTTCTATAGTAAATTTTTCAAAAAATAATTTTATACTGTCGCAAATTTTAATTACGCCAGGGATTGCCTTTTCTATAAAAAAATTATTCAAAAAATAATTTTCTACTGTCGCAAAATTTTAATTACGCCAGGGATTGCCTTTTCTATAGTAAATATTCAAAAAACAATTTTTTACTGTCGCAAATTCCAAATCCGCCAGGATTGCCTTTTCTATAGTAAATTATTCAAAAAATAATTTTTTACTATTGCAAGTTTTAATTGCGCCAGGGATTGCCTTTTCTACAGTAAATTTTGCAAAAAATAATTTTTTACTGTCGCAAATTGTAATTGCGCCAGGGATTACCTTTTCTATAGTAAATTTTTCAAAAAATAATTTTTTACTGTCGCAAATTTTAATTGCGCCAGGGATTGCCTTTTCTATAGTAAATTATTCAAAAAATAATTTTTTACTGTCGCAAATTTTAAATATCCCAGGGATTGCCTTTTCTATAGTAAATTTCTCACAATTAATTTCTTACTGTCGCAAATTTTAAATACGCCAGGGATTGCCTTTTCTATAGTAAATTATTCAAAAAATAATTTTCTACTGTCGCAAATTTTAATTACGCCAGGGATTGCCTTTTCTATAGTAAATTATTCAAAAAATAATTTTTTACTGTCGCAAATTTTAATTGCGCCAGGGATTGCCTTTTCTATAGTAAATTATTCAAAAAATAATTTTTTACTGTCGCAAATTTTAATTGCGCCAGGGATTGCCTTTTCTACAGTAAATTTTTCAAAATATTAATTTTTTACTGTCGAAAATTTTAATTACGCCAGGGATTGCCTTTTCTATAGTAAATTTTGCAAAAAATAATTTTTTCTGTCGCAAATTTTAATTACGCCTGGGATTGCCTTTTCTACAGTAAATTTTTCAAAAAATAATTTTTTACTGTCGCAAATTTTAATTGCGCCGGGGATTGCCTTTTCTACAGTAAATTTTTCGAAAACTAATTTTTTACTGTCGCAAATTTTAACCACGCCAGGGATTGCCTTTTCTATAGTAAATTTTTCAAAAATTAATTTTTTACTGTCGCAAATTTTAAATACGCCAGGGATTGCCTTTTCTATAGTAAATTTTGCAAAAAATAATTTTTTACTGTCGCAAATTTTAATAGCACCAGGGATTGCCTTTTCTATAGTAAATTTTTCACAAATTAATTTTTTACTGTCGCAAATTTTAACTGCGCCAGGGATTGCCTTTTCTGTAGTAAATTTTCAAAAATTAATTTTTTACTGTCGCAAATTTTAAATACGCCAGGGATTGCCTCTTCTATAGTAAATTTTGCAAAAATTAGTTTTTTACTTTTCCAAATTTTAATTACGCCAGGGATTGCCTTTTCTATAGTAAATTATTCAAAAATTAATTTTTTACTGTCGCAAATTCTAAATACGCCAGGGATTGCCTTTTCTATAGTAAATTTTGCAAAAAATAATTTTTTACTGTCGCAAATTTTAATTGCGCCAGGGATTGCCTTTTCTATAGTAAACTTTTCAAAAATAATTTTCTACTGTCGCAATATTAATTGCGCCAGGGATTGCCTTTCTACAGTAAATTTTTCAAAAAATAATTTTTTACTGTCGCAAATTGTAATTGCGCCAGGATTACCTTTTCTATAGTAAATTTTTCAAAAAATAATTTTTTACTGTCGCAAATTTTAATTGCGCCAGGGATTGCCTTTTCTATAGTAAATTATTCAAAAAATAATTTTCTACTGTCGCAAATTTTAATTACACCAGGGATTGCCTTTTCTATAGTAAATTATTCAAAAAATAATTTTTTACTGTCGAAAATTTTAATTACGCCTGGGATTGCCTTTTCTACAGTAAATTTTTCAAAAAATAATTTTTTACTGTCGCAAATTTTAATTGCACCAGGGATTGCCTTTTCTACAGTAAATTTTTCAAAAACTAATTTTTTACTGTCGCAAATTTTAACTACGCCAGGGATTGCATTTTCTATAGTAAATTTTTCAAAAATTAATTTTTTACTGTCGCAAATTTTAAATACGCCAGGGATTGCCTTTTCTATAGTAAATTATTCAAAAAATAATTTTCAACTGTCGCAAATTTTAATTACGCCAGGGATTGCCTTTTCTATAGTAAATTATTCAAAAAATAATTTTTTACTCTCGCAAATTTCAATTTCGCCAGGTAAATTTTTCACAAATTAATTTTTTACAGTCGCAAATTTTAAATATGCCAGGGATTGCCTTTTCTATAGTAAATTATTCAAAAAATAATTTTTTTCTATCGCAAATTTTAAATATCCCAGGGATTGCCTTTTCTATAATAAATTTCTCATAAATTAATTTCTTACTGTCGCAAATTTTAAATACGCCAGGGATTGCCTTTTCTATAGTAAATTATTCAAAAAATAATTTTTTACTGTCGCAAATTTTAAGTGCGCCAGGGATTGCCTTTTCTATAGTAAATTATTCAAGAAATAATTTTCAACTGTCGCAAATTTTAATTACGCCAGGGATTGCCTTTTCTATAGTAAATTATTCAAAAAATAATTTTTCACTCTCGCAAATTTCAATTTCGCCAGGTAAATTTTTCACAAATTAATTTTTTACTGTCGCAAATTTTAAATACGCCAGGGATTGCCTTTTCTATAGTAAATTATTCAAAAAATAATTTTTTACTGTCGCAAATTTTAAATATCCCAGGGATTGCCTTTTCTATAATAAATTTCTCACAAATTAATTTCTTACTGTCGCAAATTTTAATTGCGCCAGGGATTGCCTTTTCTATAGTAAATTATTCAAAAAATAATTTTATACTGTCGCAAATTTTAATTACGCCAGGGATTGCCTTTTCTATAGTAAATTTTTCAAAAAATAATTTTATACTGTCGCAAATTTTAATTACGCCAGGGATTGCCTTTTCTATAGTAAATTATTCAAAAAATAATTTTCTACTGTCGCAAATTTTAAGTGCGCCAGGGATTGCCT
>CAWVNZ010002231.1:0-36978 GCA_963930735.1 Dioctria linearis | reverse complement strand
AGCCCAGCTGACCTCATAAATAGAAAATTTTATGTGTGAATTATATGAGGTGAAATACTACGTATTTACTTGAATGCCTAGCAAGATTTAGCCCTTTGCGGGACTAGCATTTCATAGAAAGTTTTGCTATGAAAATTCATAGCGAAATAAGTCAGTGGAAATTGACTCAGTTTGCTCATAAGTCTACAACTCGAGAATTGAGTGGAAAAACTCTTTATGCAAACGAAAAAACTTTTCTTTTTTTTTTTTGAAAAAAGAAATTTCATTGATAAAAGAGGGCATTTCATATAAGCAGGAACCGTATAATCGTCAGTACGGCTTGGTTCCTGCCTGCCGTATAAGCCAAAGAAAACAGCCAAGCTGACCTCATAAATAGACTTAAAATAAATTTTAAGTGTGAATTATATGAGGCGAAATACTACGTATTTACTTGATTGCCTAGCAAGATTTAGCCCTATGCGGGACTAGCATTTCATAGAGATTTTTGCTATGAACATTCATAGCGAAAGAAGTCAATGGAAATTGACTCAGTTTTCTGCTAAGTCTAGAGCGCGAGAATTGCGTGGAAAAAACTCTTTATGCAAACGAAAAATATTTTTTTTTTTTTGAAAAAAGAAATTTCATTGCTAAAAGAGGGACTATCATTTCATAGAGAGTTTTACTACGAAAATTCATAGCGAAATAAGTCAATTGAAATTGACTCAGTTTGCTGCTAAGCCTACAGCTCGAGAATTGAGTGGAAAAAACTCTTTATGCAAACGAAAAAACTTTTTTTTTTTTAAAGAAATTTCATTGCTAAAACAGGGCATTTCATATAAGCAGGAACCGAACAATCGTCAGTGCGGCTTGGTTTCCTGCCTGCCGTATATGCCAAAGCAAACAGCCAAGCTGACCTCATAAATAGAAAATTTTATGTGTGAATTATATGAGGCGAAATACTACGTATTTACTTGAATGCCTAGCAAGATTTAGTCCTATGCGGGACTAGCATTACATAGAGAGTTTTGCTATGAAAATTCATAGCGAAATAAGTCAATTGGAATTGACTCACTTTGCTGCTAAGTCTACAGCTCGAGAATTGAATGGAAAAAACTCTTTATGCAAACGAAAAAATCTTTTTTTTTTTGAAAAAGAATTTCAATGCTAAAATAGGGCATTTCATATAAGCAGGAGCCGTATAGTCGTCAGTACGGCTTGGTTCCTGCCTGCCGTATATGCCAAAGCAAACAGCCATGCTGACCTCATAAATAGACTTAAAATAAATTTTAAGTGTGAAATATATGAGGCGAAATACTACGCATTTACTTGAATGCCTAGCGAGATTTAGACCTATGCGGGACTAGCATTTCATAGAGAGTTTTGCTATGAAAATTCATAGCGAAATAAGTCAATTGGAATTGACTCACTTTGCTGCTAAGTCTACTGCTCGAGAATTGAGTGGAAAAACTCTTTATGGAAACGAAAAATCTTTTTTTTTTGAAAAAAGAAATTTCATTGCTAAAATAGGGGCATTTCATATAAGCAGGAGTCGTATAATCGTCAGTGCGGTTTGGTTCCTGCCTGCCGTATATGCCAAAGTAAACAGCCAAGCTGACTTCATAAATAGACTTAAATAAATTTTAAGTGTGAATTATATGAGGCGAAATACTACGCATTTACTTGAATGCCTAGCGAGATTTAGACCTATGCGGGAGTAGCATTTCATAGAGAGTTTTGCTATGAAAATTCATACCGAAATAACTCAATGGAAATTGACTCAGTTTGCTCCTAAGTCTACAACTCGAGAATTGAGTGGAAAAAACTCTTTATGCAAACGAAAAAGTTTTTTTTTTTTGAAAAAAGAAACTTCATTGCTAAAAGAGGGCATTTCATATAAGCAGGAACCGTATAATCGTCAGTACGGCTTGGTTCCTGCCTGCCGTATATGCCACAGCAAACAGCAAAGCTGACCTCATATATAGACTTAAAATAAATTTTAAGTGTGAATTATATGAGGCGAAATACTACGTATTTACTTGAATGCCTAGCAAGATTTACCCTATGCGGGACTAGCATTTCATAGAGAGTTTTGCTATGAAAATTCATAGCGAAATAAGTCAATTGAAATTGACTCAGTTTGCTGCTAAGTCTACAGCTCGAGAATTGAATGGAAAAAACTCTTTATGCAAACGAAAAATCTTTTTTTTTTTTGAAAAAAGAAATTTCATTGCTAAAAGAGGGACTATCATTTCATAGAGAGTTTTACTATGAAAATTCATAGCGAAGTAAGTCAATTGAAATTGACTCAGTTTGCTGCTAAGCCTACAGCTCGAGAATTGAGTGGAAAAAACTCTTTATGTAACGAAAAATCTTTTTTTTTTAAAGAAATTTCATTGCTAGAAGCGGGCATTTCATATAAGCAGTAACCGTATAATCGTCAGTGCGGCTTGGTTCCTGGCTGCCGTATATGCCAAAGCAAACAGCCAAGCTGACCTTATAAATAGAAAATTTTATTTATGAATTATATGAGGCGAAATACTACGTATTTACTTGAATGCCTAGCAAGCTTTAGCCCTATGCGGGACTAGCATTTCATAGAGAGTTTTGCTATGAAACTCATAGCGAAATAAGTCAATGGAAATTGACTCAGTTTGCTCCTAAGTCTACAACTCGAGAATTGAGTGGAAAAAACTCTTTATGCAAACGAAAAAACTTTTCTTTTTTTTTTTGAAAAAAGAAATTTCATTGATAAAAAAGGGCATTTCATATAAGCTGGAACCGTATAATCGTCAGTACGGCTTGGTTCCTGCCTGCCGTATAAGCCAAAGAAAACAGCCAAGCTGACCTCATAAATAGACTTAAAATAAATTTTAAGTGTGAATTATATGGGGCGAAATACTACGTATTTACTTGAATGCCTAGCAAGATTTAGCCCTATGCGGGACTAGCATTTCATAGAGAGTTTTGCTATGAAAATTCATAGCGAAAGAAGTCAATGGAAATTGACTCAGTTTGCTGCTAAGTCTAGAGCGCGAGAATTGCGTGGAAAAAACTCTTTATGCAAACGAATTTTTTTTTTTTTTTTTTTTTGAAAAAAGAAATTTCATTGCTAAAAGAGGGCATTTCATGTAAGCAGGAAGAGTATAATCGTCAGTACGGCTTGATTCCTGCCTGCCAAACTGCTACTTGAATGCCTAGCAAGATTTAGCCCTATGCGGGACTAGCATTTCATAGAGAGTTTTGCTATGAAAATTCATAGCGAGAGAAGTCAATGGAAATTGACTCAGTTTGCTGCTAAGTCTAGAGCGCGAGAATTGCGTGGAAAAAACTCTTTATGCAAACGAATTTTTTTTTTTTTTTTTTTTTTTGAAAAAAGAAATTTCATTGCTAAAAGAGGGCATTTCATATAAGCAGGAAGAGTATAATCGTCAGTACGGCTTGGTTCCTGCCTGCCAAACTGACCTCATAAATAGACTTAAAATAAATTTTAAGTGTGAATTATATGAGGCGAAATACTACGTATTTACTTGATTGCCTAGCAAGATTTAGCCCTATGCGGGACTAGCATTTCATAGAGATTTTTGCTATGAACATTCATAGCGAAAGAAGTCAATGGAAATTGACTCAGTTTTCTGCTAAGTCTAGAGCGCGAGAATTGCGTGGAAAAAACTCTTTATGCAAACGAAAAATATTTTTTTTTTTTTGAAAAAAGAAATTTCATTGCTAAAAGAGGGACTATCATTTCATAGAGAGTTTTACTACGAAAATTCATAGCGAAATAAGTCAATTGAAATTGACTCAGTTTGCTGCTAAGCCTACAGCTCGAGAATTGAGTGGAAAAAACTCTTTATGCAAACGAAAAAACTTTTTTTTTTTTAAAGAAATTTCATTGCTAAAACAGGGCATTTCATATAAGCAGGAACCGAACAATCGTCAGTGCGGCTTGGTTCCTGCCTGCCGTATATGCCAAAGCAAACAGCCAAGCTGACCTCATAAATAGAAAATTTTATGTGTGAATTATATGAGGCGAAATACTACGTATTTACTTGAATGCCTAGCAAGATTTAGTCCTATGCGGGACTAGCATTACATAGAGAGTTTTGCTATGAAAATTCATAGCGAAATAAGTCAATTGGAATTGACTCACTTTGCTGCTAAGTCTACAGCTCGAGAATTGAATGGAAAAAACTCTTTATGCAAACGAAAAATCTTTTTTTTTTTGAAAAAAGAAATTTCAATGCTAAAATAGGGCATTTCATATAAGCAGGAGCCGTATAGTCGTCAGTACGGCTTGGTTCCTGCCTGCCGTATATGCCAAAGCAAACAGCCATGCTGACCTCATAAATAGACTTAAAATAAATTTTAAGTGTGAAATATATGAGGCGAAATACTACGCATTTACTTGAATGCCTAGCGAGATTTAGACCTATGCGGGACTAGCATTTCATAGAGAGTTTTGCTATGAAAATTCATAGCGAAATAAGTCAATTGGAATTGACTCACTTTGCTGCTAAGTCTACTGCTCGAGAATTGAGTGGAAAAACTCTTTATGGAAACGAAAAATCTTTTTTTTTTTGAAAAAAGAAATTTCATTGCTAAAATAGGGCATTTCATATAAGCAGGAGTCGTATAATCGTCAGTGCGGTTTGGTTCCTGCCTGCCGTATATGCCAAAGTAAACAGCCAAGCTGACTTCATAAATAGACTTAAAATAAATTTTAAGTGTGAATTATATGAGGCGAAATACTACGCATTTACTTGAATGCCTAGCGAGATTTAGACCTATGCGGGAGTAGCATTTCATAGAGAGTTTTGCTATGAAAATTCATACCGAAATAACTCAATGGAAATTGACTCAGTTTGCTCCTAAGTCTACAACTCGAGAATTGAGTGGAAAAAACTCTTTATGCAAACGAAAAAGTTTTTTTTTTTTGAAAAAAGAAACTTCATTGCTAAAAGAGGGCATTTCATATAAGCAGGAACCGTATAATCGTCAGTACGGCTTGGTTCCTGCCTGCCGTATATGCCACAGCAAACAGCAAAGCTGACCTCATATATAGACTTAAAATAAATTTTAAGTGTGAATTATATGAGGCGAAATACTACGTATTTACTTGAATGCCTAGCAAGATTTACCCTATGCGGGACTAGCATTTCATAGAGAGTTTTGCTATGAAAATTCATAGCGAAATAAGTCAATTGAAATTGACTCAGTTTGCTGCTAAGTCTACAGCTCGAGAATTGAATGGAAAAAACTCTTTATGCAAACGAAAAATCTTTTTTTTTTTTTGAAAAAAGAAATTTCATTGCTAAAAGAGGGACTATCATTTCATAGAGAGTTTTACTATGAAAATTCATAGCGAAGTAAGTCAATTGAAATTGACTCAGTTTGCTGCTAAGCCTACAGCTCGAGAATTGAGTGGAAAAAACTCTTTATGTAAACGAAAAATCTTTTTTTTTTTAAAGAAATTTCATTGCTAGAAGCGGGCATTTCATATAAGCAGTAACCGTATAATCGTCAGTGCGGCTTGGTTCCTGGCTGCCGTATATGCCAAAGCAAACAGCCAAGCTGACCTTATAAATAGAAAATTTTATTTATGAATTATATGAGGCGAAATACTACGTATTTACTTGAATGCCTAGCAAGCTTTAGCCCTATGCGGGACTAGCATTTCATAGAGAGTTTTGCTATGAAAACTCATAGCGAAATAAGTCAATGGAAATTGACTCAGTTTGCTCCTAAGTCTACAACTCGAGAATTGAGTGGAAAAAACTCTTTATGCAAACGAAAAAACTTTTCTTTTTTTTTTTGAAAAAAGAAATTTCATTGATAAAAAAGGGCATTTCATATAAGCTGGAACCGTATAATCGTCAGTACGGCTTGGTTCCTGCCTGCCGTATAAGCCAAAGAAAACAGCCAAGCTGACCTCATAAATAGACTTAAAATAAATTTTAAGTGTGAATTATATGGGGCGAAATACTACGTATTTACTTGAATGCCTAGCAAGATTTAGCCCTATGCGGGACTAGCATTTCATAGAGAGTTTTGCTATGAAAATTCATAGCGAAAGAAGTCAATGGAAATTGACTCAGTTTGCTGCTAAGTCTAGAGCGCGAGAATTGCGTGGAAAAAACTCTTTATGCAAACGAATTTTTTTTTTTTTTTTTTTTTGAAAAAAGAAATTTCATTGCTAAAAGAGGGCATTTCATATAAGCAGGAAGAGTATAATCGTCAGTACGGCTTGATTCCTGCCTGCCAAACTGCTACTTGAATGCCTAGCAAGATTTAGCCCTATGCGGGACTAGCATTTCATAGAGAGTTTTGCTATGAAAATTCATAGCGAGAGAAGTCAATGGAAATTGACTCAGTTTGCTGCTAAGTCTAGAGCGCGAGAATTGCGTGGAAAAAACTCTTTATGCAAACGAATTTTTTTTTTTTTTTTTTTTTTTGAAAAAAGAAATTTCATTGCTAAAAGAGGGCATTTCATATAAGCAGGAAGAGTATAATCGTCAGTACGGCTTGGTTCCTGCCTGCCAAACTGACCTCATAAATAGACTTAAAATAAATTTTAAGTGTGAATTATATGAGGCGAAATTCTACGTATTTACTTGAATGCTTAGCAAGATTTACCTTATGCGGGACTAGCATTTCATAGAGAGTTTTGCTATGAAAATTCATAGCGAAATAAGTCAATTGAAATTGACTCAGTTTGCTGCTAAGTCTACAGCTCGAGAATTGAATGGAAAAAACTCTTTATGCAAACGAAAAGTCTTTTTTTTTTTTTTTGAAAAAAGAAATTTCATTGCTAAAAGAGGGCATTTCATATAAGCAGTAACCGTATACTCGTCAGTGCGGCTTGGTTCCTGCCTGCCGTATATGCCAAAGCAAACAGCCAAGCTGACCTCATAAATAGAAAATTTTATGTGTGAATTATATGAGGCGAAATACTACGTATTTACTTGAATGCCTAGCAAGATTTAGCCCTATGCGGGACTAGCATTTCATAGAGAGTTTTGCTATGAAAATTCATAGCGAAATAAGTCAATAGGAATTGACTCACTTTGCTGCTAAGTCTACAGCTCGAGAATTGAATGGAAAAAACTCTTTATACAAACGAAAAATCTTTTTTTTTTTTTGAAAAAAGAAATTTCATTGCTAAAATAGGGCATTTCATATAAGCAGGAGCCGTATAATCGTCAGTACGGCTTGGTTCCTGCCTGCCGTATATGCCAAAGCAAACAGCCAAGCTGACCTCATAAATAGACTTAAAATAAATTTTAAGTGTGAATAATATGAGGCGAAATACTACGCATTTACTTGAATGCCTAGCGAGATTTAGACCTATGCGGGAGTAGCATTTCATAGAGAGTTTTGCTATGAAAATTCATAGTGAAATAAGTCAATTGGAATTGACTCACTTTGCTGCTAAGCCTACAGCTCGAGAATTGAGTGGAAAAAACTCTTTATGCAAACGAAAAATCTTTTTTTTTTTTAAGAAATTTCATTGCTAAAAGAGGGCATTTCATATAAGCAGGAACCGTATAATCGTGAGTACGGCTTGGTTCCTGCCTGCCGTATATGCCAAAGCAAATAGCAAAGCTGACCTCATATATAGACTTAAAATAAATTTTAAGTGTGAATTATATGAGGCGAAATACTACGTATTTACTTGAATGCCTAGCAAGATTTACCCTATGCGGGACTAGCATTTCATAGAGAGTTTTGCTATGAAAATTCATAGCGAAATAAGTCAATTGAAATTGACTCAGTTTGCTGCTAAGTCTACAGCTCGAGAATTGAATGGAAAAAACTCTTTATGCAAACGAAAAATCTTTTTTTTTTTTTTTGAAAAAAGAAATTTCATTGCTAAAAGAGGGACTATCATTTCATAGAGAGTTTTACTATGAAAATTCATAGCGAAATAAGTCAATTGAAATTGACTCAGTTTGCTGCTAAGCCTACAGCTCGAGAATTGAGTGGAAAAAACTCTTTATGTAAACGAAAAATTTTTTTTTTTTTAAAGAAATTTCATTGCTAAAAGCGGGCATTTCATATTAGCAGTAACCGTATAATCGTCAGTTCGGCTTGGTTCCTGGCTGCCGTATATGCCAAAGCAAACAGCCAAGCTGACCTCATAAATAGAAAATTTTATATATGAATTATATGAGGCGAAATACTACGTATTTACTTGAATGCCTAGCAAGATTTACCCTATGCGGGACTAGCATTTCATAGAGAGTTTTGCTATGAAAATTCATAGCGAAATAAGTCAATTGAAATTGACTCAGTTTGCTGCTAAGTCTACAGCTCGAGAATTGAATGGAAAAAACTCTTTATGCAAACGAAAAATCTTTTTTTTTTTTTGAAAAAAGAAATTTCATTGCTAAAAGAGGGACTATCATTTCATAGAGAGTTTTACTATGAAAATTCATAGCGAAATAAGTCAATTGAAATTGACTCAGTTTGCTGCTAAGCCTACAGCTCGAGAATTGAGTGAAAAAACTCTTTATGTAAACGAAAAATCTTTTTTTTTTTAAAAGAAATTTCATTGCTAAAAGCGGGCATTTCATATAAGCAGTAACCGTATAATCGTCAGTGCGGCTTGGTTCCTGGCTGCCGTATATGCCAAAGCATACAGCCAAGATGACCTCATAAATAGAAAATTTTATATATGAATTATATGAGGCGAAATACTACGTATTTACTTGAATGCCTAGCAAGCTTTAGCCCTATGCGGGACTAGCATTTCATAGAGAGTTTTGCTATGAAAACTCATAGCGAAATAAGTCAATGGAAATTGACTCAGTTTGCTCCTAAGTATACAACTCGAGAATTGAGTGGAAAAAAGTATTTATGCAAACGAAAAAACTTTTTTTTTTTTTTGAAAAATAAATTACATTGTTAAAAGAGGACATTTCATATAAGCAGGAACCGTATAATCGTCAGTACGGCTTGGTTCCTGCCTGCCGTATATGCCAAAGCAAACAGCCAAGCTGACCTCATAAATAGACTTAAAATAAATTTTAAGTGTGAATTATATGAGGCGAAATACTACGTATTTACTTGAATGCCTAACAAGATTTAGCCCTATGCGGGACTAGCATTTCATAGAGAGTTTTGCTATGAAAATTCATAGCGAAGTAAGTCAACGGAAATTGATTCACTTTGCTGTTAAGTCTACTGCTGGAGAATTGAGTGGAAAAAACTCTTTATGCAAACGAAAAATATTTCTTTTTTTTTAAAAAAGAAATTTCATAGCTAAAAGAGGGCATTTCATACAAGCAGGACAGGAAACGTATAATCGTCAGTACGGGTTGGTTCCTGCCTGCCGTATATGCCAAAGAAAACAGCCAAGCTGACTTCATAAATAGACTTAAAATAAATTTTAAGTGTGAATTATATGTGGCGAAATACTACGTATTTACTTGAATGCCTAGCAAGATTTAGCCCTATGCGGGACTAGCATTTCATAGAGAGTTTTGCTATGGAAATTCATAGCGAAATAAGTCAATTGAAATTGACTCAGTTTGCTGCTTAGCCTACAGCTCGAGAATTGAGTGGAAAAAACTCTTTATGCAAACGAAAAACTTTTTTTTTTTTTGAAAAAAGAAACTTCATTGCTAAAAGAGGGCATTTCATATAAGCAGGAACCGTATAATCGTCAGTACGGCTTGGTTCCTGCCTGCCGTATATGCCAAAGCAAACAGCAAAGCTGACCTCATATATAGACTTAAAATAAATTTTAAGTGTGAATTATATGAGGCGAAATACTACGTATTTACTTGAATGCCTAGCAAGATTTACCCTATGCGGGACTAGCATTTCATAGAGAGTTTTGCTATGAAAATTCATAGCGAAATAAGTCAATTGAAATTGACTCAGTTTGCTGCTAAGTCTACAGCTCGAGAATTGAATGGAAAAAACTCTTTATGCAAACGAAAAATCTTTTTTTTTTTTTGAAAAAAGAAATTTCATTGCTAAAAGAGGGACTATCATTTCATAGAGAGTTTTACTATGAAAATTCATAGCGAAATAAGTCAATTGAAATTGACTCAGTTTGCTGCTAAGCCTACAGCTCGAGAATTGAGTGGAAAAAACTCTTTATGTAAACGAAAAATCTTTTTTTTTTTTAAAGAAATTTCATTGCTAAAAGCGGGCATTTCATATAAGCAGTAACCGTATAATCGTCAGTGCGGCTTGGTTCCTGGCTGCCGTATATGCCAAAGCAAACAGCCAAGCTGACCTCATAAATAGAAAATTTTATATATGAATTATATGAGGCGAAATACTACGTATTTACTTGAATGCCTAGCAAGCTTTAGCCCTATGCGGGACTAGCATTTCATAGAGAGTTTTGCTATGAAAACTCATAGCGAAATAAGTCAATGGAAATTGACTCAGTTTGCTCCTAAGTCTACAACTCGAGAATTGAGTGGAAAAAATTATTTATGCAAACGAAAAAACTTTTTTTTTTTTCGCAAAATAAATTTCATTGTTAAAAGAGGACATTTCATATAAGCAGGAACCGTATAATCGTCAGTACGGCTTGGTTCCTGCCAGCCGTATATGCCAAAGCAAACAGCCAAGCTGACCTCATAAATAGACTTAAAATAAATTTTAAGTGTGAATAATATGAGGCGAAATACTACGCATTTACTTGAATGCCTAGCAAGGTTTAGACCTATGCGGGAGTAGCATTTCATAGAGAGTTTTGCTATGAAAATTCATAGCGAAATAAGACGATTCAAATTGACTCAGTTTGCTGCTAAGCCTACAGCTCGAGAATTGAGTGGAAAAACTCTTTATGCAAATGAAAAAACTTTTTTTTTTTTTTGAAAAAAGAAATTTCATTGCTAAAAGAGGGCATTTCATATAAGCAGGAACCGTATAATCGTCAGTACGGCTTGGTTTCTGCCTGCCGTATATGGCAAAGCAAACAGCCAAGCTGACCTCATAAATAGACTTAAAATAAATTTTAAGTGTGAATTATATGAGGCGAAATACTACGTATTTACTTGAATGCCTAGCAAGATTTAGCCCTATACGGGACTAGCATTTCATAGAGAGTTTTGCTATGAAAATTCATAGCGAAATAAGTCAATTGAAATTGACTCAGTTTGCTGCTAAGTCTACAGCTCGAGAATTGAATGGAAAAAACTCTTTATGCAAATGAAAAATATTTTTTTTTTTTTAAAGAAATTTCATTGCTAAAAGAGGGCATTTCATATAAGCAGGAACCGTATAGTCGTCAGTACGGCTTGGTTCCTGCCTGCCGTATATGCCAAAACAAACAGCCAAGCTGACCTCATAAATAGACTTAAAATAAATTTTAAGTGTGAATTATATGAGGCGAAATACTACGTATTTACTTGAATGCCTAGCTAGATTTAGCCCTATGCGGGACTAGCATTTCATAGAGAGTTTTGCTATGAAAATTCATAGCGAAATAAGTCAATTGAAATTGACTCAGTTTGCTGCTAAGCCTACAGCTCGAGAATTGAGTGGAAAAAACTTTTTATGCAAACGAAAAATCTTTTTTTTGTTTTTTGAAAAAAGAAATTTCATTGCTAAAAGAGGGCATTTCATATAAGCAGGAACCGTATAATCGTCAGTACGGCTTGGTTCCTGCCTGCCGTATATGCCAAAGCAAACAGCCAAGCTGACCTCATAAATAGACTTAAAATAAATTTTATATGAGGCGAAATACTACGCATTTACTTGAATACCTAGCAAGATTTAGACCTATGCGGGAGTAGCATTTCATAGAGAGTTTTGCTATGAAAATTCATAGCGAAATAAGTCAATTGAAATTGACTCAGTCTGCTGCTAAGCCTACAGCTCGTGAATTGAGTGGAAAAACTCTTTATGCAAACGAAAAATCTTTTTTTTTAAAGAAATTTCATTGCTAAAAGAGGGCATTTCATATAAGCAGGAACCGTATAATCGTCAATGCGGCTTGGTTCCTGCCTGCCGTATATGCCAAAGCAAACAGCCAAGCTGACCTCATAAATAGGCTTAAAATAAATTTTATGTGTGAATTATTTGAGTCGAAATACTACGTATTTACTTGAATGCCTAGCAAGATTTAGCCATATGCGGGACTAGCATTTCATAGAGAGTTTTGCTATGAAAATTCATAGCGAAGTAAGTCAATGGAAATTGACTCACTTTGCTGCTAAGTTACTGCTCGAGAATTGAATGGAAAAAACTCTTTATGCAAACGAAAAATCTTTTTATTTTTTTTTTTTAAAAAATTTCATTGCTAAAAGAGGGCATTTCATATAAGCAGGAACCGTATAATCGTCAGTACGGCTTGGTTCCTGCGGGCCGTATATGCCAAAGCAAACAGCCAAGCTGACCTCATCTACAGACTTAAAATAAATTTTATGTGTGAATAATATGAGGCGAAATACTACGCATTTACTTGAATGCCTAGCAAGGTTTAGACCTATGCGGGAGTAGCATTTCATAGAGAGTTTTGCTATGAAAATTCATAGCGAAATAAGACGATTCAAATTGACTCAGTTTGCTGCTAAGCCTACAGCTCGAGAATTGAGTGGAAAAACTCTTTATGCAAATGAAAAAACTTTTTTTTTTTTTTGAAAAAAGAAATTTCATTGCTAAAAGAGGGCATTTCATATAAGCAGGAACCGTATAATCGTCAGTACGGCTTGGTTCCTGCCTGCCGTATATGCCAAAGCAAACAGCAAAGCTGACCTCATATATAGACTTAAAATAAATTTTAAGTGTGAATTATATGAGGCGAAATATTACGTATTTACTTGAATGCCTAGCAAGATTTACCCTATGCGGGACTAGCATTTCATAGAGAGTTTTGCTATGAAAATTCATAGCGAAATAAGTCAATTGAAATTGACTCAGTTTGCTGCTAAGTCTACAGCTCGAGAATTGAATGGAAAAAACTCTTTATGCAAACGAAAAATCTTTTTTTTTTTTTGAAAAAAGAAATTTCATTGCTAAAAGAGGGACTATCATTTCATAGAGAGTTTTACTATGAAAATTCATAGCGAAATAAATCAATTGAAATTGACTCAGTTTGCTGCTAAGCCTACAGCTCGAGAATTGAGTGGAAAAAACTCTTTATGTAAACGAAAAATCTTTTTTTTTTTTAAAGAAATTTCATTGCTAAAAGCGGGCATTTCATATAAGCAGTAACCGTATAATCGTCAGTGCGGCTTGGTTCCTGGCTGCCGTATATGCCAAAGCAAACAGCCAAGCTGACCTCATAAATAGAAAATTTTATATATGAATTATATGAGGCGAAATACTACGTATTTACTTGAATGCCTAGCAAGCTTTAGCCCTATGCGGGACTAGCATTTCATAGAGAGTTTTGCTATGAAAACTCATAGCGAAATAAGTCAATGGAAATTGACTCAGTTTGCTCCTAAGTCTACAACTCGAGAATTGAGTGGAAAAAATTATTTATGCAAACGAAAAAACTTTTTTTTTTTTCGCAAAATAAATTTCATTGTTAAAAGAGGACATTTCATATAAGCAGGAACCGTATAATCGTCAGTACGGCTTGGTTCCTGCCAGCCGTATATGCCAAAGCAAACAGCCAAGCTGACCTCATAAATAGACTTAAAATAAATTTTAAGTGTGAATAATATGAGGCGAAATACTACGCATTTACTTGAATGCCTAGCAAGGTTTAGACCTATGCGGGAGTAGCATTTCATAGAGAGTTTTGCTATGAAAATTCATAGCGAAATAAGACGATTCAAATTGACTCAGTTTGCTGCTAAGCCTACAGCTCGAGAATTGAGTGGAAAAACTCTTTATGCAAATGAAAAAACTTTTTTTTTTTTTTTGAAAAAAGAAATTTCATTGCTAAAAGAGGGCATTTCATATAAGCAGGAACCGTATAATCGTCAGTACGGCTTGGTTTCTGCCTGCCGTATATGGCAAAGCAAACAGCCAAGCTGACCTCATAAATAGACTTAAAATAAATTTTAAGTGTGAATTATATGAGGCGAAATACTACGTATTTACTTGAATGCCTAGCAAGATTTAGCCCTATACGGGACTAGCATTTCATAGAGAGTTTTGCTATGAAAATTCATAGCGAAATAAGTCAATTGAAATTGACTCAGTTTGCTGCTAAGTCTACAGCTCGAGAATTGAGTGGAAAGAATATACTCTTTATGCAAACGAAAAATCTTTTTTTTTTTTTTGAAAAAATAAATTTCATTGCTGAAGGAGGGCATTTCATATAAGCAGGAACCGTATAATCGTCAGTACGGCTTGGTTCCTGCCTGCCGTATATACCAAAGCAAACAGCCAAGCTGACCTCATAAATAGACTTAAAATAAATTTTAAGTGTGAATTATATGAGGCGAAATACTACGTATTTACTTGAATGCCTAGCAAGATTTAGCCCTATGCGGGACTAGCATTTCATAGAGAGCTTTACTATGAAAATTCATAGCGAAATAAGTCAATTGAAATCGACTCAGTTTGCTGCTAAGCCTACAGCTCTTGAATTGAGTGGAAAAAACTCTTTATGCAAACGAAAAATCTTTTTTTTTCTTTTAAGTAATTTCATTGGTAAAAGAGGGCATTTCATATAAGCAGGAACCGTATAATCGTCAGTGCGGCTTGGTTCCTGCCTGCCGTATATGCCAAAGCAAACAGGCAAGCTGACCTCATAAATAGAAAATTTTATGTGTGAATTATATGAGCCGAAATACTACGTATTTACTTGAATGCCTAGCAAGATTTAGCACCATTCGCGACTAGCATTTCATAGAGAGTTTTGCTATGAAAATTCATAGCGAAATAAGTCAATGGAAATTGACTCACTTTGCTGCTAAGTGTAGTAACCCCGTTTACCGCCGTGCTTTCCTGTGGCGAAGAGCGGCACAGGGGAGATTCAGGTGGGATTAAAAAAAATAAACACTCTTCAAAAAAAAATTGGATTAAACTCCAATTGTTTTAATTTTAATTCAATTTAAACAAATTACAAAATTATTAGTAAGACCTTGAATATAAAACATTTAAACTTTTTAATTTATCCCGACTTCCGACGGCGTATACTGAAAGAGTGCTTTTCCTGAACTGCTGCCCTCTTAGCAGTGCAACATATTTTATCACGGGAAATGGGTGACGCCTTGCGTCAGCAAAAAGTACAAAGTATTTTATCATTGGTGCGATCAACTGACCAATCGGAAAAATTGGAAAAACAAGGCGATCGAGTTTTGCTAGGCAAGACATGTGCCTTTGTTAATTTGTTGGCTTGGGTCTGTAATTGGATCTTGTTCTTGATATTTTGAGCGATAAGCAATGTGAAGCACATTAACTCTGTGAGTTATGTGTGTACAAAAAGTGTCAACTAAGTATTTTATGCAAGTGGACTATTCATGCTAGAGAAAATTTATGGCGGTAAGTAATTTGAAGATTTGTGCATTTTTAGGAGGTCTATGGAAATTTATGGGGTAAGTATAATTAGAAATATGCATGGTAAGAAATTTATGAACATGAATGCATGGTATGATGTTTTGTGCATGTTACGGAAAATCCATAGGAGGTAAGTAATTATGTATATTGCTGTGATTTTAGGATCACAACATCCCTTCCCCCTTAGAAGAAGAAAATTCATAGCCTGAAGGGTGAAGAATTTTCTGTACGAATAAGACCCAAGATGTATTGAACAGGAAGTTTTTTTTTCTTGGTATTTACTATTTATAGATAAAGGCAAAATTTACGTGGTATAGCGGTCGGGTCGAAATTGTCTTGTTGTTTTCTTTTTTTTTTTTCGTCTTCTTTTTTTTTATAATTACACTATATTGGTTGACTTAATTGAAATTTAGTTCGATGATTGATTAAAAGTTTAAAATTCGAATGAGTACTCAAAATTAAAATGTGCAATAATAAATTTTTATATCTATATCTAGTCAAAAGTAATAAGAATTATATAGTATTTCTAACTATATAGTCATAAAGATAAGTATAAAAATATAAGTATAATATCTATAATATGTAAAAGGTAAGTATATACTGATACATCGGTATTATATTTGGTTAGAAAGTTGGTTATAAAAATTCTATGGGAAAATAGCTAGTCACAAAAGGAAAGTATTCAAATGATATAGTAGTAATCTAATATAATATCTAGTCATAAAGGTAAGTGCAAAAATGATATAATATAGTTTTTTTTTTTACAATGTACTTTTAATTATTTCCATGTACCTTTTTTTCGGGTTTACACAAATTGCTCTAGAAACTAAAAAATCTAAAAAAAAAATTTCTTCCCCTTTTTTTCTAAGGTTTTGTATTTTTTTTTTCTAAAAAGACTGAATATACATAGTTATACATTAGGTTATTACATATTTGGGTGAGTTATATAAATAAATGTTTTATATTTCAAAAGTTTGTGTTTTTTTCTAAATTGATTATAATACCAACATAATAGAGCGTATTTAATAGAGAAATGAGAGAATAGAATCTTCAAAGAGAGTAACTTTTAGTTCGATTGGCAAGTGAAAACTATGGATTCGCCTTTTGCATCCTCTTTTCCTGTAATTTTAACCGAGGTAGGGTTCTGATTTTTTCTATTATTAGAGAGTATTTTGTATTGTTTATAAGCCTTGAAGGCTGCAATTAATAATATTATTAAGAGTACCACATATCCGAGTGTATAGTGGTGTATGGTGTGACCGTCTAGGGGTTTTAATTCCTTTTGTTCCTCCTCTTTCAAAAATTTTATTTGGTGTGACAAAATTGAAAAGTCATCCTCAACCGTGTATTTTATGTGAGTCGTGTTCTTAGTAAAATTTTCAAAATTTTTCGGATAGTTCCTGAATTTATGTAGTTAGAGCTTCCGTTATATTTAACGATGGAATGAATGAATTTTTAATTTGCGTTGTCTTTGAGTTATATCCCCGTATAGTCAAGTCTGGCGTACTTAAGTAACAGTTGCCAGGAATTTCAACTATTCCAACCCCAGTTAGGGTGTAAGGCTTTATTTGATCTTGACAAATTTTGTCAACACTAAGATTCTCCAAGGCGGAAAATAGCCACTTATTTGCTTGGGATAATTGAATCCAAACAGTTGTAAAGTTGGATTGTCTTATGTTACAAGACGGAGGTAAGATTTTATCTCGTTTTATTAGCTGTAACTCGCAGCCACGGCTTTTAGGATCAATATTTAAAAGTGGGTGTGCCATTCGGCACAAATATAAGTCATGATTCTCAGTGACGCAGTTTGATAGTTCTTCGGGAGACAGATCATAATAATGTTCTTTATTATAGTCAATGATGAGAAATTTCATGGATGGTAGTATGAAAATTAATTTCTGTTGATACTCCGAAGGTAGAGGTATTAACTTATATAATTGGTAATTTTCTTTGTATGGTAATGGAATTTTCAACTCATAAATTATTCTTTCTTTTTGGATGGAAGTACTCATATGGCCTACACGATAGAGGGAGAGAAAATTTTCATTTTTCAAACTCGTAGGAAGCCTTATCTCATTCGAAATTTCCTTTCTGATAGTAGTCAAGATAGTCTCCAGTTGAGCTGGTGTGACTATCGCCGGGTGCGGTTTTCCATGACGCACGTCAGTGACCAAGTCAATAATGTTATTAATTATGTTCTGGTGACGCATGATAATAAGAATGGTTAAGGAGGTAAGGGATTCCATTTCGGAAATCGTTCGTTGACTATAAGTGACGTTAGATAATTCCTCAATCATGGTTCTAACTCTAAGAATTCGCGTATTTAATGCTGATATTTGACCGTTGAAGGCACTCTGGGACTTATTATAAACATTTGCTGTCGTTTCCATTATAATAGTTTGGTTCTTTATGAGAGACAATAAATGATTTTCGTTATTACGCAATTTTTCAATTTGGGAATTATAAAATTTTGCATCTTCTTCATTCAGCGTTCCAAATAACGTCTTACTTACTACACCGATAGCATCGAAAAGTCCTCGTTTTGATCTACTGTTATCGGTTTGCAGTAGATTATATTTATCCTTCATATCAGAAAGTATGTGGTTAATCTCGATAACTGTGCTATTACAAATAATGCCGAAGCCCTTATCATCTCTTAACACTCCACATAGTGTGTTTATTTCAGCTACGTATTTTGAAATGTGTCTCAGCGTTGTGTGCAAAATCTTGAGGTCGTAATATACAGCTACCTTCCACTCGTTTGAGTAAAGTTCCACTCTTCCTAATTCCTCGAAGTATATGCCGGGATTCTGATTTATTGTCGTTATGTTGAGGGTGCTCCCATATGCAATAATTAGGAGACTCCATATTAATATCGTAGGCCGCATGATCTGAAAAGGAGTTTGATCAATGCAACATTCGCAATTGTAGATTTTTATTTGTATAGATTTCGTTGTGTCTTGTATTACAGAGAGGACAGACTCAATTATGTCTATTCTATAAAGAGTTTGAGGTCACTGTTATGTACAGTCTTTATTTTATTACCGACTTTGACGACAGAGTTTTCCGGTGATAATACCTTAATGATTTCACAAGGTCCTTCCCAAAGGGAGGAAAATTTGTTTTTGCGATTCTGATTTCTGACAAGTACTTTATCTCCTATATTGAGTCTTTTTTTTGAAGTGTTTTTGTCATAATACTGCTTTGACTGGACTTTTTTCTTATGTAATGTTTCTCTGGCAATTTGGTAGCCATGCTGTAAACGAGATTTTAGCTCATTTGCGGAGTTTTCGTAATTATATGAAATTTGCGGTTTTTGACCTAGGCTGTTTGGGAGGTATGCTGGGCATCCATACAAGAGTTCATATGGACTATAGTTGGTACTGCTGTGAGGTGTTGTGTTATACACAAACATAGCATAGGGTATCCAGGTGCCCAAGTGAGAGGATCCTGGTTGACATAATGTCGAAGGTACTCCGCAAGGGTTCGGTGACTGCGCTCTAGTGCACCGTTGGTTTGGGGATGGTATGGTGTTGTGTTTATTTTCCTGACTTTAAGCAGCTTGCAGATATCTTTGAAAATGTTACTCAGAAAATTGGTTCCTTGATCCGTTAGTATTGATTCTGGGATCCCATGTCGGCAGACAATATTTTCAACAAGGGCCCTGGCAACGGTAGTTGCCTCAGCAGTTTTTATAGTCAGAGCCTCTGAAAACTTGGTTAGGTCATCTTGAAAGGTTAACAAGTACTTGTTACCTTCATAACTTACGGGCAGTGGTCCTACAATATCTAACGCTATCCTCTCGAATGGTCTAGAACTAGTGGTTGTAATTTTCATGGGAACAAGGGGGTTTTTTAGAAGCTTGTTTTTCTGGCATGATTGGCATTTGCGAATGAAGTTTGTTACGTCTTTAAACATAGTGGGCCAAAAATAGTTTGGTTTTAAGCGCTTTAGGGTGCGAGACACTCCTTGATGTCCGCCCAGAGGTGTATTATGATATTCATTTATGATTTTCATTATGTCTTAGGGTTTGTTTAGATATAGTTTCCTGTTGTTGAATAAATATACCTGAATGTTCGTTCCCTTTATAGTTTCTGCGAATATCTGTTTTATTTCGCTCGCCGTGGACACATCAGATGCGGGAATTGATATACCTATTTGGTTTAACCGGTTTTTTATACAAAACTCGCGGATTTTTGTAACTATGTCAGTGATTATTTTCCTGTCTTTCTCCGTCCTTAAAGCTTTTGCCGCGATAAAGTTCGTATTTGTGGGTTTATGGTGGAAGATTTTTAATTCGCTGACTTCTGGACTCGCATAATTGTTTACGTAATTTTTGAGTGCGATTTCTTCGGAAGTTTCAATCACAGACAGCAAAATGAATTTGGTACGTATTTGTTTATTTTTAAAAATAGAATCTGGTACTTCCTTTATGATTAATTGATTAGAGGATTTATGTGAATCATTCTCGATTGATGTACTAACTCTTGCGTCTTCGATTTGGTTGTTATCCCTTTCCTTATGCGTTATTTTTGTTTGGCTTCTTGTTACGACACCAATTTTTTCTTTTATTTTTATCTGATGTTCATCTTCATCCTGGTTTGTAATCCGGCTTAATGCGTCAGCATTAGCATTGTACTTTCCGGGTTTATAACGGATCTCATACTCATATTCCTCGAGTAATATTCGCCATCTGGCCAGTCTAGAGGTTGGCTCTTTTAGGATCATCAACCATTGGAGTGGCCTGTGATCAGTTAATATGGTAAAACGCTTCCCATAGATATACGGACGGAACTGCTTGACAGCAAATACGATTGCTAGTAATTCTTTTTCCGTTGTGGTATATCTCGTTTCTGCGGGATTAAGCGTGCGGCTTGTGAAGGATATTGGTCGATCCTCACCAATCTCGCCTTGAGATAAAACAGCCCCTATCGCTAGGTCACTAGCGTCGGTTGTTACAAAGAATTCTTTGCTAAAATCTGGATATGCCAGCACTGGGTATTCAATCAATTTTTCTTTAAGACTTTTAAAAGCTTCATCGCAAAACGCCTCCCACTTGAATTCAGTGTCCTTTTTTAAGAGCTTGGTTAGTGGTTTAGCAATATTTGCGAAATTAGATATGAATCTCCGATAGTAACCTGCAAAGCCCAGAAAGGATATTACATCTTTAACACGTTTGGGTCTGGGGTAGGTTTTTTCTACTTGAATTTTCATTGGATCCGGGCTGAGACCATTTTCTGAGATTACATGACCTAGATAAGTTAATTCCCGTTTAATAAAATTGCATTTTCCAGGTTGAAGTTTCAGTTTGTGTTGCCTTAGATGATTTAGAACATTTATTAATTTTGAATTGTGGTCTTGTAAATCATATCCGTATACAACAATATCATCCACGTACACGAAGCATTGTATGCCCTGCAATCCCATGAGCACATTATTCATCAAACGCTGAAAAGTAGCAGGTGCGTTTTTTAATCCAAAGGGCATTTGGTTGTATTCGTAATGCCCAAATGGAGTACTGAAGGCAGTCTTTTCTTTATCCTTCTTGTCGACGAGTATTTGATGAAAACCGCTTGCCAAGTCGAGCGTGCTGAAATACCTGGCTTTGCCCAACTGATCCAATATATCGGTGATATTGGGTAAGGGAAATGTATCACCAATAAAGTCTAAAGTCCACTACCACCCTCCATCGTTTGTTGCCAGAGCTGTCGGCTTTTTTCGGCACGAGGAATAAAGGTGAGTTCCATGGACTAGAACTTGGCTTGACAATACCATTTTGCAGCATCTCGTTGACTTGCTTATGGATTTCATTGCGGTGTGCTTCGGGTAATCTATAGGGTCGTATATAAATAGGTGGTTTATCGTCCCGTGTTGTAATTTTATGCGTAAACGCATCTGTATAGGTTAAGCAATCACCTTCGAGATAGAATAGGTCATTGTAGTGTCTACAGATTTCCAATATTGACGTTTTTTCCTCTGCGTTACAATGATCAAGATTTAATAATGTTTGTAATTTCTTTAAGCGATCAACAACCGGGTCTCCATCGAAATTAGCCTCTACGATTTCGAATCGATCTAAATCGTCCCATTCTAGGTTGATCTAATTTTTATTAATTTCCACCTCGTTATCATTTGAATTCATCATTAAAATTTTTAGACGTTTATTAATAGGTTTCGTGAGGGTGCTAGCTATCTAGACTCCTGGTTCTAATTCCATTTTTGTGGTGACTATCTCGCTATTGTATCTAAAAGGGATCTCTACAATTTTCTCACATCGAGGAGGTAAAACTGTACGGTTAGTTTCATCTATACAGTATTGCTTATTAGTGCATTGAGTATCCAAAGTTTCATCCATCGATTCGATTTTATCTTCAACTAAAATGGTATTTCCTGTTGTTTGCGTTTTAAATGTATTTTGTGTTTTTAAGTTTTTCTTACTTCGTACTTTATTGCAAACTGCATCCGTAGATTGGACTTCAGGATTTGAAAATGATACATTTTTCCTGATATTCCCGTTTGCATTTGTCTTGGAACTATGGTGTTCAGGATTTGAAAATAAGTTTTCCCGTTCGGTTTTCTTCGAAGATTAATGGACTCAGCCTGTAGGGGCTTAGTGCTCCACCTGAATGTCCCTTCGGAGTTTTCAACTTTTCCAGGTTTCATACCATTTTGTTCGTGTTTAAGCTCTAATACATTTTTTTCGTAGTTTACTGTGCACTTATATTTTCGCAGAAAATCGTTTCCTAGGATACCGTTATATTTTAGGTTGGCTTTGCTATCCAGCAAGTGAAAGGTATGTTGTAAAGTAACATCTACGTTTTCGATGCTAAATTTAGATATCCAGAGATAGTCCCCAGAGTTGCGATTGATTCGCCGGAAATAGTGGATAAGATACATCAATCGGGATGCTTTCTATCGTTTTTAAAAGTAATTTATTTTTTTAAAGAGGTTTCGAATGGTACGCATATAATTGCTTCCCCTTCTGACGTACAAAGGGATATTGTGGTTTTTATAAAACCTTTACTATTTTCGTCGTTTGTCCTACAATTTACATGTTGTGAACGTCGGCTTTGTGCGTAACTCGGGATGGAACGCCGATCGCTTCCACCCGGGAGGCTCCGTTTCCTGTCTCTTGGATGCTTGACTCTTCAGCTTCTAAACGTAAACTATTGTTTATTGTTTTTGTCCTCATGTCCCTTCTATTTTGATTGGGGACATAGTGTGCGTGTGTGTTACTTCCATGTTGCTGCTGCGGCATCATTATCGCAGGGTTATTTATCTGCCTTGCATTACCATACTGGGAAAAGATATTTAGATTTTTGTTAGGCCAATTAGTGTTGCTATAGTAGGCTGTGGAAGGGTTTTGAGATAATCGCAATCGGTAGTCTCTAGAGACATGGTTTGGTTTCCTGCAATAAGAACAAATCAAATATTGAACTTCCCTCTTCACCTGCCTGGGTGTAAAGTTTGGTAGGTTCGTATTCCTATAACAAATTCCTGGATATTCCCTTCTCTATGACATATTTGGCAAGTGGGCGCACGTTTAGGAAAGGTCCGTGCAAAAGCTGTGGAGAGTGTCTCTTCCCGTTCGAGACGTGAAGACTGTTCGACCGCGTAGAATATCGCCCCTTTGAGATTTTTGTTACCATGTGCCTTAACTAATAATTTAAGGCTTTGGTTTTTTAAACCATCCTCAAAAGCTTGAACTGCTAGTTCATTATTTTCGCCAATTAAAAACTCGCGTACTGTATGATCCGTTACACCTGTATACGTCGCTGAGTTCAATGAGGTGAGTAGTTACGCAAGTCTCTCGCCAAATTCTTGGACTGATTCCCTATAATTCTGTTTAGCAGATCTAATCTGATTTTGAAATGTTGTTCTGGACTTTTTTTCTTGAAATTGCTCCTTCAGGGCGTTTGCCAAATCATCCCACTTACTACATGATTTGTACTGGATCAACTCGAATGATGGGCCTTGGAGCTTAGTTTTCACAATGTCCAGGAATAACTTTTGTTCGGCATCAGTTTTTGTGGAAGAGAACAACACATTTCCGCAGGCTATGAATTTTTCTAGCACCGCAGGATCTCTATTAAATTCGGGGATCATGTTGTATACATCAGTCATACTTATTTTCATTTCCATTGTTGAGATTTGGTTATCAGGATGTGCCATAATATGAAACGGCAACTGCTCAAACAAATATACAATGGGGTAACGCGAACGGGTTAAAATTTTGAAATCGTATAATCGGTTAATCGATAAGGGGGAAAAAATAGAGAAAGAGAAAAAGACTACTACCAAAGAGTGTGCTGAGAAATGGGCAAGAAAAAGTTTTTTTTTCAGAGGTTATACTTAATTATTCATATAATTGTCCCCGACGACTTTATCAATGTTTCCGAACATCAGTAAAAAATAAGAGCACATTGGCTGCAAGTGCGAGATAATTTTGCACTTTAGATATACATATATGCACAAAGTAAATTTCCACGCAGGTAGGTATTTAGTTCTCAAAATGTCTGATTGGTACAACTCATGCAAACTTTGTTTCTGTTATTTGCGATAGATTCCACATTACTTCACAGAGAGAAAAAGCATATTATTATTATTGCTTCCTTTTCATTACCACCGTTGGAGTTCGGTCTTTATATGTGGTTTACGAAAACATGCGCACTATAAGGACCACTTTTCAATTTAAATATTTAAACTTTGTAAGTTATTGTTGTAAATTTGGCTGTTCGAAACGAGATAAGTATTTATTTATCGCAGCATTACAGACTAACGAAATGAACTTTAATTATTCGCACTTCAGACCAAGGAATGAAAAAGAAAACTGAAGTACTTATAAGTGGTACGGAGTTGTACAAATTTTGGGCATCACATCACAAAAAAAAAAATTATATATATTTCATTTATTTCTATGTGCTCAATATGCACATATTAAAATGTATTTTATTTTAATTGACAATTTTGCTTATTTTGCTTTTGCAGCAAGTCATGAACCACCCTTTTAAAAAGTAGATTACGATACGTTTTATTATTATATTATATTATATACATATTTTTTTTTTCAAGTTTTTTTTTGAGTTTTCTCTTGGAATTATGTTTTGGTAAAAAAAAACTTTTTACTTTCGTTTAGCGTGTGACTTTCTAGTAAATGTAATAAGAAATAACTTGGTGGATTTGATGCAAGCAAAAGAACAATAAGAAGAAAATTTTATTGTAAATTGTCTGTAAAGTATTGCTCAAAAGTAACGGTGCTTAGCAACTTGGCTGGCGTATTTTATTTTTATTTATTTTTATATATATTTTTTTTTGCTCACTACTACCATACTACTACCATGCGAAGTTAGTTAATTATCACAAAAGCACACAAAAAAATCTAATGTAACTTGGGGAACAAATTACAAAAAGAGAATGAAAAAGAAACACAATTTAGATAGGCTCGTATAGGATTTCACTCAATATATATTTTTTCACACAAAAAGGGAGTAAAAATTGCGGGAATTTCCCTTTAAATCACTATTCTCTCTTCCTTAAAACACTTTTCTCTATTATTCACAAAAAAAAATTACGTTTTTTGTTTTTGTTTTCTCTTATATTTTCTTAATATATAAAAATATAGATATGTGAATGTAAAAATAAGAATAAAAATATCGGAAATATATATATATATATATATATGTATATATTTGTAACGTAAAAGGGGACCTACTTCTTTTAACCCATTCACTGCCAGAAATATTTAGAGTCTCTTGCCCTGGATGCCAAGATTTTATTTTAAAGAAAACACGGAATTCAGAACAATCTAAGAATATTAAGTTAGAGATATAGTATGGAGATGGGATTTACTGTAATTTGAAAATAAAAAAAACACTTCGAGATAACTCGTAGCTGGCGTCGGTGAATAAAAATCCTGTGTTGAGTGCCGCTTACGAGATATCTCGTAGTGTTTTTTTTTCAATCAACTTTTTCATATTCAAAGATATTTCTTTTTACTTTGCCTTCACTTATTTGTATCTCGTTATTAGCTGAACATAATCCACTTTTTCTTCTAAAATAATGAACAAATCAAAATATTTTTCATCTACGCACTTTTCCCTTCCTTCATTGTTCTTAGAAAAACATTGTAAGTATATGACGCTTTTTCGACCTGAATGCACTCCCTCCATTTCCTGCAAGGTACCTAGCATACATTTAGATATCAATACATAACGCCTGCCTTCCCAAGCCAGTACAACGTAAGGTAAGTCCAAGTACTCATTACTAAAAACTATGGACCCCGGAAAAATTATAATTAAGGAATTGTAAGGAAAAAATGTCGAAAAAAGGAGTTAAAATGAAGTTAATTTAAGAAAAAAACTATACCATGCAATAGTACTCGCCAATACCTTTCAAAAAGTACCCACATGCCGGGGTAGGGGTAAAAGTAAAAATCACGAAATGTTGATAGGGAAAAAGCCAAAATTTTCGCGGGAGTTGTCGCACTTAAATTGCTGTACAATCTAAGCCGAAGCGCCGAATGCCTTTAAACAAAGTGCCAGAGATAGAAGAGGCCTGTAGGTAGCGCGTAGTGTAAATAACATTCCAGTTAGCCTCGTAGAACTGCCGCTAGATGGCGCAAAGTGCACTTTAAAAATTCTGACAGTTTTTTTTTTTAAATAGGTAAATAACAACCTATGTTGCTGTAATTTTATATAGGTAATCTTGTAGTAAGCGAGCATCCATAAAAAATTCAAAAATTGGATTTATCTGGAATTCGTAGAAAGCTTCCAAATGAAGTTATTCGATTAAAATTTTGGCGGTGGAAAAGAATTTTTGCAACGCAAGAGGGAGGGGGTGTGAAATAGGCTCAGAAAATAATCAAAAGGAATTTTTGAAATCGGATTATATTTGGGCGAATTATGGGGTGGGGATGAATTAATACATATGTACTGACATGTAATTTGAAAACTTTGTTTGAATGAAGGTTGCTTAATAAGAAAAAAGAAGTACACAGCTCGATAGTACTCGTCAATACCTTTCATATGATATGCGACATGGTATGGTGAAACTTCCCCCTCGCCGGGGGTAGCTACTCCCCATCCCAAAGTACCCCCAGGAAAAAAGTGTTCTTGTATGAAAGATAGCTACTAATCAGATGAGTAGAAAGGCATACTCAGTTTCTCGATCGGACGCCCCTATACCGACTTATTATCGAAAATCGATATGCCCCCCCCTCGGAAGGGGTGATTATAGCAGATAAGCCGGTACACCATACGACGCCCTACTCCAAATAAACCTTTGAAACATTAAAATCGGTTAATATTTGACCGATATATAGAGAAAAACGTAAAAGCAATAAATTGAGGTAAAAATGCACCTTAAAATTTGTACTAAACTTCTGACGAAAAGTTTATCTAAAAAATGACGCCAATGGAAAAAAGTTGTTCTACCAATTGTAGCTATTGGCCTCCAGGGGTAAAAGTGAAAACCGTTCCTCGATCGGACTTAATTGACGGAAGTTATGAAGGTATGTAGAAACAATCTAGTACTACAATAGGGAAATTCTAAATTTAGTAGTAGAGCAAAAGTGTTAATGGGGATCGATAGAGGATGGGTGGAACTGATTTTTAAGACGTTCCGCAAAATTCCACATACTTACTTACAGGGGTGAGGGGGCCGATTTAGTATTTTTGTTCTAGTACAATTTGAAATTTGGAAAGCAGTTTAAAAAGCCTGATTTTTTCATGAATTTTAAGTATACACATGACTATGCTGTGAGGTGAAAGAAGGAATTTATGCCGTATCGAGATTTGAAACTAATTAAATTCCCCCCTCCCGGGGAAAAAAAAAACGTAGTACCCTATACCATGCGAAATCGAAATATCTTCAAGTCTGTAAGAGGACATTTTTTTCCGATCAAATTTGTGGGAGCTAAAGGGTCCCCCAGTTTTATACGTTTGTATGGAGCGGTGTATGGTGGGGAGCTTCGTCTCTTCAACGCATTTCGTTTTCTCAAGTCCGTTTCTAATAAAAATTGATAATTAATATGTTTTCTACACTATATAAAATTTTCATTCATTCTTTCTAATAATTCCTAACTCAAATGGCCATTTGTAAAAATCTAAAATTGTAGCACTCACTACGGGATATCTCGTAGTCGGCAGTTTTGGTACATACGCTTACTACGAGATATCTCATAGTTGGCAGTGAATGGGTTAATCAGTTGAGATGTTCAAATTTGAATAATGGCTTCACTCGGCTTCCTTCCTAGATTTAACGTCCTTCCTTCTTTGAGTGTGGGCTCGTCCCCCACTGGATCACACCAGTACGAGTCAGGAATATTACCTCTGACTTAAAGATTTTCTTCACTGTTTATTATATATATTCTCCTTCTTTTTTTTGAATACTTTGCTTTATTTTGTTGTTGTTATTGTTGTTATCTTAGTTGAAATTGTTAAAAATATTTATTATTATTTTTGTTCATCACTTTAGTTTTGTCGTTATTGTTGAAATTATTAAAAATATTTATTTATTTTGTTCGTTACTGTTGAAATTATTAAAAATATTTATTTATTTTTGTAAAAAAATTTGGAGTCCACAGAGAACTTTTATTTATTTAGAAATAATTAAAACTTTTTTTTTTCTTTTGCAAGACGCGCGAAGAATTATTAATTTAAAACTTTTTTCCTTTTGCAAGACGCGCGAAGAATTATTAATTAGAACTTTTTTTCCTTTTGCAAGACGCGCGAAAAATTATTAATTTAAAACTTTTTTTCCTTTTGCAAGACGCGCGAAGAATTATTAATTTAAAACTTTTTTCGGGTGATCGGCACCGCTGCCAGCAGTTGTAGTAACCCCGTTTAACGCCGTGCTTTCCTGTGGAGAAGAGCGGCACAGGGGGAGATTCAGGTGGGATTAAAAAAAATAAACACTCTTCAAAAAAAAAATTGGATTTAACTCCAATTGTTTTAATTTTAATTCAATTTAAACAAATTACAAAATTATTAGTAAGACCTTGAATTTAAAACATTTAAACTTTTTAATTTATCCCGACTTCCGACCGCGTATACTGAAAGAGTGCTTTTCCTGAACTGCTGCCCTCTTAGCAGTGCAACATATTTTATCACGGGAAATGGGTGACGCCTTGCGTCAGCAAAAAGTACAAAGTATTTTATCATTGGTGCGTTCAACTGACCAATCGGAAAAATTGGAAAAAACAAGGCGATCGAGTTTTGCTAGGCAAGACATGTGCCTTTGTTAATTTGTTGGCTTGGGTCTGTAATTGGATCTTGTTCTTGATATTTTGAGCGATAAGCAATGTGAAGCACATTAACTCTGTGAGTTATGTGTGTACAAAAAGTGTCAACTAAGTATTTTATGCAAGTGGACTATTCATGCTAGAGGAAATTTATGGCGGTAAGTAATTTGAAGATTTGTGCATTTTTAGGAGGTCTATGGAAATTTATGGGGTAAGTATAATTCGAAATATGCATGGTAAGAAATTTATGAACATGAATGAATGGTATGATGTTTTGTGCATGTTACGGAAAATCCATACGAGGTAAGTAATTATGTATATTGCTGTGATTTTAGGATCACAACATAAGTCTACAGCTCGAGAATTGAGTGGAAAAAACTCTTTATGCAAACAAAAAATCTTTTTTTTTTAAAAAAAAGAAATTTCATTGCTAAAAGAGGGCATTTCATATAAGCAGGACAGGAACCGTATAATCGTCAGTACGGCTTGGTTCCTGCCTGCCGTATATGCCAAAGCAAACAGCCAAGCTGACCTCATAAATAGACTTAAAATAAATTTTAAGTGTTATTTCGGTTGTTTGCTTTGGCATATACGGCAGGCAGGAACCAAGCCGTACTGACGATTATACGGCTCCTGCTTATATGAAATGCCCTCTTTTAGCAATGAAATTCTTTAAAAAAAAAAAAAAAGATTTTTCGTTTGCATAAAGAGTTCTTTCCACTCAATTCTTGAGCTGTAGATTTAGCAGCAAACTGAGTCAATTTCATTTGACTTATTTCGTTATGAATTTTCATAGCAAAACTCTTTATGAAATGCTAGTCCCGCATAGGGCTAAATCTTGCTAGGCATTCAAGTAAATACGTAGTATTTCGCCTCATATAATTCACACTTGAAATTTATTTTAAGTCTATTTATGAGGTCAGCTTGGCTGTTTGCTTTGGCATATACGGCAGGCAGGAACCAAGCCGTACTGACGATGATACGGTTCCTGCTTATATGAAATACCCCTCTTTCGGCAATGAAATTTCTTTAAAAAAAAAAAAAAAAAAAAACAAAGATTTTTCGTTTGCATAAAGAGCTTTTCCACTCAATACTCGAGCTGTAGACTCAGCAGCAAACTGGGTCAATTTCCATTGACTTATTTCGCTATGAATTTTCATAGCAAAACTCTCTATGAAATGCTAGTCCCGCATAGGGCTAAATCTTGCTAGGCATTCAAGTAAATACGTAGTATTTCGCCTCATATAATTCACACTTGAAATTTCTTTTAAGTCTATGTATGAGGTCAGCTTGGCTGTTTGCTTTGGCATATACGTCAGGCAGGAACCAAGCCGTACTGACGATTATACGGTTCCTGCTTATATGAAATGCCCTCTTTTAATATTGAAATTTCTTTTAAAAAAAAAAACAAAGATTTTTCTTTTGCATAAAGAGTTTTTCCGACTCAATACTCGAGCTGTAGACTCAGCAGCAAACTGGGTCAATTTCCATTGACTTATTTCGCTATGAATTTTCATAGCAAAACTCTCTATGAAATGCTAGTCCCGCATAGGGCTAAATCTTGCTAGGCATTCAAGTAAATACGTAGTATTTCGCCTCATATAATTCACACTTGAAATTTCTTTTAAGTCTATGTATGAGGTCAGCTTGGCTGTTTGCTTTGGCATATACGTCAGGCAGGAACCAAGCCGTACTGACGATTATACGGTTCCTGCTTATATGAAATGCCCTCTTTTAATATTGAAATTTCTTTTTAAAAAAAAAAACAAAGATTTTTCGTTTGCATAAAGAGTTTTTCCGACTCAATACTCGAGCTGTAGACTCAGCAGCAAACTGGGTCAATTTCCATTGACTTATTTCGCTATGAATTTTCATAGCAAAACTCTCTCTGAAATGCTAGTCCCGCATAGTGCTAAATCTTGCTAGGCATTCAAGTAAATACGTAGTATTTCGCCTCATATAATTCACACTTGAAATTTCTTTTAAGTCCATGTATGAGGTCAGCTTGGCTGTTTGCTTTGGCATATACGGCAGGCAGGAACCAAGCCGTAGTGACGATTATACGGTTCCTGCTTATGTGAAATGCCCTCTTTTAGCAATGAAATTTCTTTTTTCAAAAAAAAAAAAAAATAGATTTTTCGTTTGCATAAAGAGTTTTTCCGACTCAATACTCGAGCTGTAGACTTAGCATCAAACTGAGTCAATTTCAATTGACTTATTTCGCTATGAATTTTCATAGCAAAACTCTCTATGAAATGCTAGTCCCGCATAGGGCTAAATCTTGCTAGGCATTCAAGTAAATACGTAGTATTTCGCCTCATATAATTCACACTTGAAATTTCTTTTAAGTCTATGTATGAGGTCAGCTTGGCTGTTTGCTTTGGCATATACGGCAGGCTGGAACCAGGCCGTAGTGACGATTATACGGTTCCTGCTTATGTGAAATGCCCTCCTTCAGCAATGAAATTTCTTAAAAAAAAAAAAAAAAAAATAGATTTTTCGTTTGCATAAAGTGTTTTTTCCACTCAATTCTCGAGCTGTAGACTTAGCATCAAACTGAGTCAATTTCAATTGACTTATTTCGCTATGAATTTTCATAGCAAAACTCTCTATGAAATGCTAGTCCCGCATAGGGCTAAATCTTGCTAGGCATTCAAGTAAATACGTAGTATTTCGCCTCATATAATTCACACTTGAAATTTATTTTAAGTCTATTTATGAGGTCAGCTTGGCTGTTTGCTTTGGCATATACAGCAGGCAGGAACCAAGCCGTAGTGACGATTATACGGTTCCTGCTTATGTGAAATGCCCTCTTTTAGCAATGAAATTTCTTTTTTCAAAAAAAAAAAAAGATTTTTGGTTTGCATAAAGTGTTTTTTCCACTCAATTCTCGAGCTGTCGACTCAGCAGCAAACTGGGTCAATTTCCATTGACTTATTTCGCTATGAATTTTCATAGCAAAACTCTCTATGAAATGCTAGTCCCGCATAGGGCTAAATCTTGCTAGGCATTCAAGTAAATACGTAGTATTTCGCCTCATATAATTCACACTTAAAATTTATTTTAAGTCTATTTATGAGGTCAGCTTGGGTGTTTGCTTTGACATATACGTCAGGCAGGAACCAAGCCATACTGACGATTATACGGTTCCTGCTTATATGAAATGCCCTCTTTTAATATTGAAATTTCTTTAAAAAAAAAAAAACAAAGATTTTTCGTTTGCATATAGAGCTTTTTCCACTCAATTCTCGAGCAGTAGACTTAGCAGCAAAGTGAGTCAATTTCCATTGACTTACTTCGCTATGAATTTTCATAGCAAAACTCTATATGAAATGCTAGTCCCGCATAGGGCTAATACTTGCTAGGCATTCAAGTAAATACGTAGTATTTCGCCTCATATAATTCATACTTGAAATTTCTTTTAAGTCTATGTATGAGGTCAGCTTGGCTGTTTGCTTTGGCATATACGGCAGGCAGGAACCAAGCCGTAGTGACGATTATACGGTTCCTGCTTATATGAAATGCCCTCTTCCAGCAATGAAATTTCTTTAAAAAAAAAAAAAAAAAAAAAAAACAAAGATTTTTCGTTTGCATAAAGAGTTTTTTCCACTCAATACTCGAGCTGGCGACTTAGCAGCAAACTGAGTCAATTTCAATTGACTTATTTCGCTATGAATTTTCATAGCAAAACTCTCTATGAAATGCTAGTCCCGCATAGGGCTAAATCTTGCTAGGCATTCAAGTAAATACGTAGTATTTCGCCTCATATAATTCACACTTGAAATTTCTTTTAAGTCTATGTATGAGGTCAGCTTGGCTGTTTGCTTTGGCATATACGTCAGGCAGGAACCAAGCCATACTGACGATTATACGGTTCCTGCTTATATGAAATGCCCTCTTTCAGCAAGGAAATTTCTTTTTAAAAAAAAAAAAACGATTTTTCGTTTGCATAAAGAGTTTTTCCCACTCAATATTCGAGCTTTACACTTAGCAGCAAACTGAGTCAATTTCCGTTGACTTATTTCTCTATGAATTTTCATAGCAAAACTCTCTATGAAATGCTAGTCCCGCATAGGGCTAAATCTTTCTAGGCATTCAAGTAAATACGTAGTATTTCACCTCATATAATTCACACTTGAAATTTATCTTAAGTCTATTTATGAGGTCAGTTTGACTGTTTGCTTTGGCATATACGGCAGGCAGGAACCAAGCCGTAGTGACGATTATACGGTTCCTCCTTATATGAAATGCCCTCTTCCAGCTTTGAAATTTCCTTTAAAAAAAAAAAAAAAACAAAGATTTTTCGTTTGCATAAAGAGTTTTTTCCACTCAATACTCGAGCTGTAGACTTAGCAGCAAACTGAGTCAATTTCAATTGACTTATTTCGCTATGAATTTTCATAGCAAAACTCTCTATGAAATGCTAGTCCCGCATTGGGCTAAATCTTGCTAGGCATTCAAGTAAATACGCAGTATTTCGCCTCATATAATTCACACTTGAAATTTCTTTTAAGTCTATTTATGAGGTCAGCTTGGCTGTTTGTTTTGGCATATACGTCAGGCAGGAACCAAGCCGTACTGACGATTAATACGGTTCCTGCTTATATGAAATGCCCTCTTTCAACAATGAAATTTCTTAAAAAAAAAAAAAAAAGATTTTTCCTTTGCATAAAGAGTTTTTTCCACTCAATACTCTAGCTGTAGACTTAGCAGCAAACTGAGTCAATTTCAATTGACTTATTTTGCTATGAATTTTCATAGCAAAACTCTCAATGAAATGCTAGTCCCGCATAGGGCTAAATCTTGCTAGGCATTCAAGTAAATACGTAGTATTTCGCCTCATATAATTCACACTTGAAATTTATTTTAAGTCTATTTATGAGGTCAGCTTGGCTGTTTGCTTTGGCATATACGGCAGGCAGGAACCAAGCCGTAGTGACGATTATACGGTTCCTGTTTATATGAAATGCCCTCTTTTAGCAATGAAATTTCTTTTTAAAAAAAAAAAAACGATTTTTCGTTTGCATAAAGAGTTTTTCCCACTCAATATTCGAGCTTTACACTTAGCAGCAAACTGAGTCAATTTCCGTTGACTTATTTCGCTATGAATTTTCATAGCAAAACTCTCTATGAAATGCTAGTCCCGCATAGGGCTAAATCTTTCTAGGCATTCAAGTAAATACGTAGTATTTCACCTCATATAATTCACACTTGAAATTTATCTTAAGTCTATTTATGAGGTCAGTTTGACTGTTTGCTTTGGCATATACGGCAGGCAGGAACCAAGCCGTAGTGACGATTATACGGTTCCTGCTTATATGAAATGCCCTCTTCCAGCTTTGAAATTTCCTTTAAAAAAAAAAAAAAAAACAAAGATTTTTCGTTTGCATAAAGAGTTTTTTCCACTCAATACTCGAGCTGTAGACTTAGCAGCAAACTGAGTCAATTTCAATTGACTTATTTCGCTATGAATTTTCATAGCAAAACTCTCTATGAAATGCTAGTCCCGCATAGGGCTAAATCTTGCTAGGCATTCAAGTAAATACGCAGTATTTCGCCTCATATAATTCACACTTGAAATTTCTTTTAAGTCTATTTATGAGGTCAGCTTGGCTGTTTGTTTTGGCATATACGTCAGGCAGGAACCAAGCCGTACTGACGATTATACGGTTCCTGCTTATATGAAATGCCCTCTTTCAACAATGAAATTTCTTAAAAAAAAAAAAAAAAGATTTTTCCTTTGCATAAAGAGTTTTTTCCACTCAACACTCTAGCTGTAGACTTAGCAGCAAACTGAGTCAATTTCAATTGACTTATTTTGCTATGAATTTTCATAGCAAAACTCTCAATGAAATGCTAGTCCCGCATAGGGCTAAATCTTGCTAGGCATTCAAGTAAATACGTAGTATTTCGCCTCATATAATTCACACTTGAAATTTATTTTAAGTCTATTTATGAGGTCAGCTTGGCTGTTTGCTTTGGCATATACGGCAGGCAGGAACCAAGCCGTAGTGACGATTATACGGTTCCTGTTTATATGAAATGCCCTCTTTTAGCAATGAAATTTCTTTTTAAAAAAAAAAAACGATTTGTCGTTTGCATAAAGAGCTTTTTCCACTCAATTCTCGAGCAGTAGACTTAGCAGCAAGGTGAGTCAATTTCCATTGACTTACTTCGCTATGAATTTTCATAGCAAAACTCTCTATGAAATGCTAGTCCCGCATAGGGCTAAATCTTGCTAGGCATTCAAGTAAATACGTAGTATTTCGCCTCATATATTTCACACTTGAAATTTCTTTTAAGTCTATTTATGAGGTCAGCTTGGCTGTTTGCTTTGGCATATACGGCAGGCAGGAACCAAGCCGTACTGACGATTATACGGTTCCTGCTTATATGAAATGCCCTCTTTCAGCAATGAAATTTCTTAAAAAAAAAAAAAAAAAGATTTTTCGTTTGCATAAAGAGTTTTTTCCACTCAATACTCGAGCTGTAGACTTAGCAGCAAACTGAGTCAATTTCAATTGACTTATTTTGCTATGAATTTTCATAGCAAAACTCTCAATGAAATGCTAGTCCCGCATAGGGCTAAATCTTGCTAGGCATTCAAGTAAATACGTAGTATTTCGCCTCATATAATTCACACTTGAAATTTATTTTAAGTCTATTTATGAGGTCAGCTTGGCTGTTTGCTTTGGCATATACGGCAGGCAGGAACCAAGCCGTAATGACGATTATACGGTTCCTGCTTATGTGAAATGCCCTCTTTTAGCAATGAAATTTCTTTTTTCAAAAAACAAAAAAAGATTTTTCGTTTGCATAAAGAGTTTTTTCCACTCAGTTCTCGAGCTGTAGACTCAGCAGCAAACTGGGTCAATTTCAACTGACTTATTTCGCTATGAATTTTCATAGCAAAACTCTCTATGAAATGCTAGTCCCGCATAGGGCTAAATCTTGCTAGGCATTCAAGTAAATACGTAGTATTTCGCCTCATATAATTCACACTTAAAATTTATTTAAAGTCAATTTATGAGGTCAGCTTGGCTGTTTTCTTTGGCATATATGGCAGGCAGGAACCAAGCCGTACTGACGATTATACGGTTCCTGCTCATATGAAATGCCCTCTTTTAGCAATGAAATTTCTCTTTTCAAAAAAAAAAAAAAGATTTTTCGTTTGCATAAAGAGTTTTTTTCCACTCAATTCTCGAGCTGTAGACTTAGCAGCAAACTGAGTCAATTTCAATTGACTTATTTCGCTATGAATTTTCATAGCAAAACTCTCTATGAAATGCTAGTCCCGCATAAGGCTAAATCTTGCTAGGCATTCAAGTAGTATTTCGCCTCATATAATTCACACTTAAAATTTATTTTATGTCTATTTATGAGGTCAGCTTGGATGTTTGCTTTGGCATATACGGCAGGCAGGAACCAAGCCGTACTGACGATTATACGGTTCCTGCTTATATGAAATGCCCTCTTTTAGCAATGAAATTTCTTTTAAAAAAAAAAAGATTTTCGTTTGCATAAAGAGATTTTTCCACTCAATTCTCGAGCTGTAGACTTAGCAGCAAACCGAGTCAATTTCAATTGACTTATTTCGCTATGAATTTTCATAGCAAAACTCTGTATGAAATGCTAGTCCTGCATAGGGCTAAATCTTGCTAGGCATTCAAGTAAATTCGTAGTATTTCGCCTCATATAATTCACAGTTATAATTTATTTTAAGTCTATTTATGAGGTCAGCTTGGCTGTTTGTTTTGGCATATACGGCAGGCAGGAACCAAGCCGAACTGACGATTATAAGGTTCCTGCTTATATGAAATGCCCTCTTTTAGCAATGAAATTTCTTTAAAAAAAAAGAAAAAGATTTTTCGTTTGCATAACGAGTTTTTCCACTCAATTCTCGAGCTGTAGACTTAGCAGCAAACTCAGTCAATTTCAATTGACTTATTTCGCTATGAATTTTCATAGCAAAACTCTCAACTCTCTGTGAAATGCTAGTCCCGCATAGGGCAAAATTTTGCTAGGCATTCAAGTATATTCGTAGTATTTCGCCTCATATAATTCGTACTTAAAATTTATTTTAAGTCTATTTATGAGGTCAGCTTGGCTGTTTGCTTTGGCATATACGGCAGGCAGGAACCAAACTGTACTGACGATTATACGGTTCCTGCTTATATGAAATGCCCTCTTTTAGCAATGAAATTTCTTTTTTCAAAAAAAAAACAGATTTTTCGTTTGCATAAAGAGTTTTTTCCACTCAATTCTCGAGCTGTAGACTTAGCAGCAAACTGAGTCAATTTCAATTGACTTACTTCGGTATGAATTTTCATAGCAAAACT
>CAWVNZ010002230.1:0-68686 GCA_963930735.1 Dioctria linearis | reverse complement strand
AATTTTCAACTGTCGCAAATTTAATTACGCCAGGGATTGCCTTTTCTATAGTAAATTATTCAAAAAATAACTTTCAACTGTCGCAAATTTTAATTACGCCAGGGATTGTCTTTTCTATAGTAAATTATTCAAAAAATAATTTTCAACTGTCGCAAATTTTAATTACGCCAGGGTTTGCCTTTTCTATAGTAAATTATTCAAAAAATAATTTTCAACTGTCGCAAATTTTAATTACGCCAGGGATTGCCTTTTCTATAGTAAATTATTCAATAAATAATTTTTTACTCTCGCAAATTTCAATTACGCCAGGGATTGCCTTTTCTATAGTAAATTATTCAAAAAATAATTTTTTTCTCTCGTAAATTTTAAATACGCCAGGGATTGCCTTTTCTATAGTAAATTATTCAAAAAATAATTTTCAACTGTCGCAAATTTTAATTGCGCCAGGGATTGCCTTTTCTATAGTAAATTATTCAAAAAATAATTTTTTACTGTCCCAAATTTTAATTGCGCCAGGGATTGCCTTTTCTATAGTAAATTATTCAAAAAATAATTTTCAACTGTCGCAAATTTTAATTACGCCAGGGATTGCCTTTTCTATAGTAAATTATTCAAAAAATAATTTTCAACTGTCGCAAATTTTAATTACGCCAGGGATTGCCTTTTCTATAGTAAATTATTCAAAAAATAATTTTCAACTGTCGCAAATTTTAATTGCGCCAGGGATTGCCTTTTCTATAGTAAATTATTCAAAAAATAATTTTCAACTGTCGCAAATTTTAATTACGCCAGGGATTGCCTTTTCTATAGTAAATTATTCAAAAAATAATTTTATACTGTCGCACATTTTAAGTGCGCCAGGGATTGCCTTTTCTATAGTAAATTATTCAAAAAATAATTTTTTACTGTCCCAAATTTTAATTGCGCCAGGGATTGCCTTTTCTATAGTAAATTATTCAAAAAATAATTTTCAACTGTCGCAAATTTTAATTACGCCAGGGATTGCCTTTTCTATAGTAAATTATTCAAAAAATAATTTTTTACTGTCGCAAATTTTAATTGCGCCAGGGATTGCCTTTTCTATAGTAAATTATTCAAAAAATAATTTTCTACTGTCGCAAATTTTAATTACGCCAGGGATTGCCTTTTCTATAGTAAATTATTAAAAAAATAATTTTTTACTGTCGCAAATTTTAAATATCCCAGGGATTGCCTTTTCTATAGTAAATTATTCAAAAAATAATTTTCAACTGTCACAAATTTTAACTACGCCAGGGATTGTCTTTTCTATAGTAAATTATTCAAAAAATAATTTTGTACTGTCGCAAATTTCAAATCCGCCAGGGATTGCCTTTTCTATAGTAAATTATTCAAAAAATAATTTTCAACTGTCGCAAATTTTAATTACGCCAGGGATTGCCTTTTCTATAGTAAATTATTCAAAGAATAATTTTCAACTGTCGCAAATTTTAATTACGCCAGGGATTGCCTTTTCTATAGTAAATTATTCAAAAAATAATTTTCAACTGTCGCAAATTTTAATTACGCCAGGGATTGTCTTTTCTATAGTAAATTATTCAAAAAATAATTTTGTACTGTCGCAAATTTCAAATCCGCCAGGGATTGCCTTTTCTATAGTAAATTATTCAAAAAATAATTTTCAACTGTCGCAAATTTTAATTACGCCAGGGATTGCCTTTTCTATAGTAAATTATTCAAAAAATAATTTTCAACTGTCGCAAATTTTAATTACGCCAGGGATTGCCTTTTCTATAGTAAATTATTCAAAAAATAATTTTTTACTGTCGTAAATTTTAAATACGCCAGGGATTGCCTTTTCTATAGTAAATTATTCAAAAAATAATTTTCAACTGTCGCAAATTTTAATTACGCCAGGGATTGCCTTTTCTATAGTAAATTATTCAAAAAATAATTTTCAACTGTCGCAAATTTTAATTACGCCAGGGATTGCCTTTTCTATAGTAAATTATTCAAAAAATAATTTTCAACTGTCGCAAATTTTAATTACGCCAGGGATTGTCTTTTCTATAGTAAATTATTCAAAAAATAATTTTGTACTGTCGCAAATTTCAAATCCGCCAGGGATTGCCTTTTCTATAGTAAATTATTCAAAAAATAATTTTCAACTGTCGCAAATTTTAATTACGCCAGGGATTGCCTTTTCTATAGTAAATTATTCAAAAAATAATTTTCAACTGTCGCAAATTTTAATTACGCCAGGGATTGCCTTTTCTATAGTAAATTATTCAAAAAATAATTTTTTACTGTCGTAAATTTTAAATACGCCAGGGATTGCCTTTTCTATAGTAAATTATTCAAAAAATAATTTTCAACTGTCGCAAATTTTAATTACGCCAGGGATTGCCTTTTCTATAGTAAATTATTCAAAAAATAATTTTCAACTGTCGCAAATTTTAATTACGCCAGGGATTGCCTTTTCTATAGTAAATTATTCAAAAAATAATTTTCAACTGTCGCAAATTTTAATTACGCCAGGGATTGTCTTTTCTATAGTAAATTATTCAAAAAATAATTTTGTACTGTCGCAAATTTCAAATCCGCCAGGGATTGCCTTTTCTATAGTAAATTATTCAAAAAATAATTTTCAACTGTCGCAAATTTTAATTACGCCAGGTATTGCCTTTTCTATAGTAAATTATTCAAAAAATAATTTTCAACTGTCGCAAATTTTAATTACGCCAGGGATTGCCTTTTCTATAGTAAATTATTCAAAAAATAATTTTTTACTGTCGTAAATTTTAAATACGCCAGGGATTGCCTTTTCTATAGTAAATTATTCAAAAAATAATTTTCAACTGTCGCAAATTTTAATTGCGCCAGGGATTGCCTTTTCTATAGTAAATTATTCAAAAATAATTTTTTACTGTCGCAAATTTTAAGTGCGCCAGGGATTGCCTTTTCTATAGTAAATTTTGCAAAAAATAATTTTCAACTGTCGCAAATTTTAATTACGCCAGGGATTGCCTTTTCTATAGTAAATTATTCAAAAAATAATTTTCTACTGTCGCAAATTTTAATTACGCCAGGGATTGCCTTTTCTATAGTAAATTATTCAAAAAATAATTCTCTACTGTCGCAAATTTTAAGTGCGCCAGGGATTGCCTTTTCTATAGTAAATTATTCAGAAAATAATTTTTTACTGTCGCAAATTTTAAATATCCCGGGGATTGCCTTTTCTATAGTAAATTTCTCACAAATTAATTTTTCACTGTCGCAAATTTTAATTGCGCCAGGGATTGCCTTTTCTATAATAAATTTTGCAAAAAATAATTTTTTACTGTCGCAAATTTTAATTACGCCAGGGATTGCCTTTTCTATAGTAAATTATTCAAAAAATAATTTTCAACTGTCGCAAATTTTAATTACGCCAGGGATTGCCTTTTCTATAGTAAACTTTTCAAAAAATAATTTTCTACTGTCGCAAATTTTAATTACGCCAGGGATTGCCCTTTCTATAGTAAATTATTCAAAAAATAATTTTTTACTGTCGCAAATTTTAAGTGCGCCAGGGATTGCCTTTTCTATAGTAAATTATTCAAAAAATAATTTTCAACTGTCGCAAATTTTAATTGCGCCAGGGATTGCCTTTTCTATAGTAAATTATTCAAAAAATAATTTTCTACTGTCGCGAATTTTAATTACGCCAGGGATTGCCTTTTCTATAGTAAATTATTCAAAAAATTATTTTCTACTGTCGCAAATTTTAATTACGCCAGGGATTGCCTTTTCTATAGTAAATTATTCAAAAAATAATTTTCAACTGTCGCAAATTTTAAATACGCCAGGGATTGCCTTTTCTATAGTAAATTATTCAAAAAATAATTTTCTACTGTCGCAAATTTTAATTACGCCAGGGATTGCCTTTTCTATAGTAAATTATTCAAAAAATAATTTTTTACTGTCGCAAATTTTAAGTGCGCCAGGGATTGCCTTTTCTATAGTAAATTATTAAAAAAAATAATTTTTTACTGTCGCAAATTTTAAATATCCCAGGGATTGCCTTTTCTATAGTAAATTATTCAAAAAATAATTTTCAACTGTCACAAATTTTAATTACGCCAGGGATTGTCTTTTCTATAGTAAATTATTCAAAAAATAATTTTGTACTGTCGCAAATTTCAAATCCGCCAGGGATTGCCTTTTCTATAGTAAATTATTCAAAAAATAATTTTCAACTGTCGCAAATTTTAATTACGCCAGGGATTGCCTTTTCTATAGTAAATTATTCAAAAAATAATTTTCAACTGTCGCAAATTTTAATTGCGTCAGGGATTGCCTTTTCTATAGTAAATTATTCAAAAAATAATTTTCTACTGTCGCAAATTTTAATTACGCCAGGGATTGCCTTTTCTATAGTAAATTATTCAAAAAATAATTTTCAACTGTCGCAAATTTTAATTACGCCAGGGATTGCCTTTTCTATAGTAAATTATTCAAAAAATAATTTTCTACTGTCGCAAATTTTAATTACGCCAGGGATTGCCTTTTCTATAGTAAATTATTCAAAAAATAATTTTCAACTGTCGCAAATTTTAATTGCGCCAGGGATTGCCTTTTCTATAGTAAATTATTCAAAAAATAATTTTTTACTGTCGCAAATTTTAAGTGCGCCAGGGATTGCCTTTTCTATAGTAAATTTTGCAAAAAATAATTTTCAACTGTCGCAAATTTTAATTACGCCAGGGATTGCCTTTTCTATAGTAAATTATTCAAAAAATAATTTTCTACTGTCGCAAATTTTAATTACGCCAGGGATTGCCTTTTCTATAGTAAATTATTCAAAAAATAATTTTCTACTGTCGCAAATTTTAAGTGCGTCAGGGATTGCCTTTTCTATAGTAAATTATTCAGAAAATAATTTTTTACTGTCGCAAATTTTAAATATCCCGGGGATTGCCTTTTCTATAGTAAATTTCTCACAAATTAATTTTTCACTGTCGCAAATTTTAATTGCGCCAGGGATTGCCTTTTCTATAGTAAATTTTGCAAAAAATAATTTTTTACTGTCGCAAATTTTAATTACGCCAGGGATTGCCTTTTCTATAGTAAATTATTCAAAAAATAATTTTCAACTGTCGCAAATTTTAATTACGCCAGGGATTGCCTTTTCTATAGTAAACTTTTCAAAAAATAATTTTCTACTGTCGCAAATTTTAATTACGCCAGGGATTGCCCTTTCTATAGTAAATTATTCAAAAAATAATTTTTTACTGTCGCAAATTTTAAGTGCGCCAGGGATTGCCTTTTCTATAGTAAATTATTCAAAAAATAATTTTCAACTGTCGCAAATTTTAATTGCGCCAGGGATTGCCTTTTCTATAGTAAATTATTCAAAAAATAATTTTCTACTGTCGCGAATTTTAAGTGCGCCAGGGATTGCCTTTTCTATAGTAAATTATTCAAAAAATTATTTTCTACTGTCGCAAATTTTAATTACGCCAGGGATTGCCTTTTCTATAGTAAATTATTCAAAAAATAATTTTCAAATGTCGCCAATTTTAAATACGCCAGGGATTGCCTTTTCTATAGTAAATTATTCAAAAAATAATTTTCTACTGTCGCAAATTTTAATTACGCCAGGGATTGCCTTTTCTATAGTAAATTATTCAAAAAATAATTTTTTACTGTCGCAAATTTTAAGTGCGCCAGGGATTGCCTTTTCTATAGTAAATTATTCAAAAAATAATTTCTTACTGTCGCAAATTTTAAATACGCCAGGGATTGCCTTTTCTATAGTAAATTATTCAAAAAATAATTTTCAACTGTCGCAAATTTTAAATACGCCAGGGATTGCCTTTTCTATAGTAAATTATTCAAAAAATAATTTTCTACTGTCGCAAATTTTAATTACGCCAGGGATTGCCTTTTCTATAGTAAATTATTCAAAAAATAATTTTTTACTGTCGCAAATTTTAAGTGCGCCAGGGATTGCCTTTTCTATAGTAAATTATTCAAAAAATAATTTTATACTGTCGCAAATTTTAATTGCGCCAGGGATTGCCTTTTCTATAGTAAATTATTCAAAAAATAATTTTTTACTCTCGCAAATTTTAAATATCCCAGGGATTGCCTTTTCTATAGTAAATTATTCAAAAAATAATTTTCAACTGTCGCAAATTTTAATTACGCCAGGGATTGCCTTTTCTATAGTAAATTATTCAAAAAATAATTTTATAATGTCGCAAATTTTAATTACGCCAGGGATTGCCTTTTCTATAGTAAATTATTGAAAAAATAATTTTCAACTGTCGCAAATTTTAATTGCGCCAGGGATTGCCTTTTCTATAGTAAATTATTCAAAAAATTATTTTTTACTGTCGCAAATTTTAAGTGCGCCAGGGATTGCCTTTTCTATAGTAAATTATTCAAAAAATAATTTTCTACTGTCGCAAATTTTAATTACGCCAGGGATTGTTTTTTCTATAGTAAATTATTCAAAAAATAATTTTCTACTGTCGCAAAATTTTAATTGCGCCAGGGATTGCCTTTTCTACAGTAAATTTTTCAAGATATTAATTTTTTACTGTCGCAAATTTTAATTACGCCAGGGATTGCCTTTTCTATAGTAAATTATTCAAAAAATAATTTTCAACTGTCGCAAATTTCAAATCCGCCGAGGATTGCCTTTTCTATAGTAAATTATTCAAAAAATAATTTTATACTGTCGCAAATTTTAATTGTGCCAGGGATTGCCTTTTCTATAGTAAATTATTCAAAAAATAATTTTCAACTGTCGCAAATTTTAATTACGCCAGGGATTGCCTTTTCTATAGTAAATTATTCAAAAAATAATTTTTTACTGTCGCAAATTTTAATTGCGCCAGGGATTGCCTTTTCTACAGTAAATTTTTCAAAAAATAATTTTCAACTGTCGCAAATTTTAATTACGCCAGGGATTGCCTTTTCTATAGTAATTTATTCAAAAAATAATTTTCTACTGTCGCAAATTTTAATTACGCCAGGGATTGCCTTTTCTATAGTAAATTATTCAAAAAATAATTTTCTACTGTCGCAAATTTTAAGTGCGCCAGGGATTGCCTTTTCTATAGTCAATTATTCAAAAAATAATTTTTTACTGTCGCAAATTTTAATATCCCACGGATTGCCTTTTCTATAGTAAATTTCTCACAAATTAATTTTTTACTGTCGCAAATTTTAATTGCGCCAGGGATTGCCTTTTCTATAGTAAATTTTGCAAAAAATAATTTTCTACTGTCGCAAATTTTAATTACGCCAGGGATTGCCTTTTCTATAGTAAATTATTCAAAAAATAATTTTCTACTGTCGCAAATTTTAATTACGCCAGTGATTGCCTTTTCTATAGTAAACTTTTTAAAAAATAATTTTCTACTGTCGCAAATTTTAATTACGCCAGGGATTGCCTTTTCTATAGTAAATTATTCAAAAAATAATGGTTTACTGTCGCAAATTTTAAGTGCGGCAGGGTTTGCCTTTCTATAGTAAATTATTCAAAAAATAATTTTCAACTGTCGCAAATTTTAATTGCGCCAGGGATTGCCTTTTCTATAGTAAATTATTCAAAAAATAATTTTCAACTGTCACAAATTTTAATTACGCCAGGGATTGTCTTTTCTATAGTAAATTATTCAAAAAATAATTTTGTACTGTCGCAAATTTCAAATCCGCCAGGGATTGCCTTTTCTATAGTAAATTATTCAAAAAATAATTTTCAACTGTCGCAAATTTTAATTACGCCAGGGATTGCCATTTCTATAGTAAATTATTCAAAAAATAATTTTCAACTGTCGCAAATTTTAATTGCGCCAGGGATTGCCTTTTCTATAGTAAATTATTCAAAAAATAATTTTCTACTGTCGCAAATTTTAATTACGCCAGGGATTGCCTTTTCTATAGTAAATTATTCAAAAAATAATTTTCAACTGTCGCAAATTTTAATTACGCCAGGGATTGCCTTTTCTATAGTAAAATATTCAAAAAATAATTTTTTACTGTCGTAAATTTTAAATACGCCAGGGATTGCCTTTTCTATAGTAAATTATTCAAAAAATAATTTTCAACTGTCGCAAATTTTAATTGCGCCAGGGATTGCCTTTTCTATAGTAAATTATTCAAAAAATAATTTTTTACTGTCGCAAATTTTAAGTGCGCCAGGGATTGCCTTTTCTATAGTAAATTTTGCAAAAAATAATTTTCAACTGTCGCAAATTTTAATTACGCCAGGGATTGCCTTTTCTATAGTAAATTATTCAAAAAATAATTTTCTACTGTCGCAAATTTTAATTACGCCAGGGATTGCCTTTTCTATAGTAAATTATTCAAAAAATAATTTTCTACTGTCGCAAATTTTAAGTGCGCCAGGGATTGCCTTTTCTATAGTAAATTATTCAGAAAATAATTTTTTACTGTCGCAAATTTTAAATATCCCGGGGATTGCCTTTTCTATAGTAAATTTCTCACAAATTAATTTTTCACTGTCGCAAATTTTAATTGCGCCAGGGATTGCCTTTTCTATAGTAAATTTTGCAAAAAATAATTTTTTACTGTCGCAAATTTTAATTACGCCAGGGATTGCCTTTTCTATAGTAAATTATTCAAAAAATAATTTTCAACTGTCGCAAATTTTAATTACGCCAGGGATTGCCTTTTCTATAGTAAACTTTTCAAAAAATAATTTTCTACTGTCGCAAATTTTAATTACGCCAGGGATTGCCCTTTCTATAGTAAATTATTCAAAAAATAATTTTTTACTGTCGCAAATTTTAAGTGCGCCAGGGATTGCCTTTTCTATAGTAAATTATTCAAACAATAATTTTCAACTGTCGCAAATTTTAATTGCGCCAGGGATTGCCTTTTCTATAGTAAATTATTCAAAAAATAATTTTCTACTGTCGCGAATTTTAAGTGCGCCAGGGATTGCCTTTTCTATAGTAAATTATTCAAAAAATTATTTTCTACTGTCGCAAATTTTAATTACGCCAGGGATTGCCTTTTCTATAGTAAATTATTCAAAAAATAATTTTCAACTGTCGCCAATTTTAAATACGCCAGGGATTGCCTTTTCTATAGTAAATTATTCAAAAAATAATTTTCTACTGTCGCAAATTTTAATTACGCCAGGGATTGCCTTTTCTATAGTAAATTATTCAAAAAATAATTTTTTACTGTCGCAAATTTTAAGTGCGCCAGGGATTGCCTTTTCTATAGTAAATTATTCAAAAAATAATTTCTTACTGTCGCAAATTTTAAATACGCCAGGGATTGCCTTTTCTATAGTAAATTATTCAAAAAATAATTTTCAACTGTCGCAAATTTTAAATACGCCAGGGATTGCCTTTTCTATAGTAAATTATTCAAAAAATAATTTTCTACTGTCGCAAATTTTAATTACGCCAGGGATTGCCTTTTCTATAGTAAATTATTCAAAAAATAATTTTTTACTGTCGCAAATTTTAAGTGCGCCAGGGATTGCCTTTTCTATAGTAAATTATTCAAAAAATAATTTTATACTGTCGCAAATTTTAATTGCGCCAGGGATTGCCTTTTCTATAGTAAATTATTCAAAAAATAATTTTTTACTCTCGCAAATTTTAAATATCCCAGGGATTGCCTTTTCTATAGTAAATTATTCAAAAAATAATTTTCAACTGTCGCAAATTTTAATTACGCCAGGGATTGCCTTTTCTATAGTAAATTATTCAAAAAATAATTTTATAATGTCGCAAATTTTAATTACGCCAGGGATTGCCTTTTCTATAGTAAATTATTGAAAAAATAATTTTCAACTGTCGCAAATTTTAATTGCGCCAGGGATTGCCTTTTCTATAGTAAATTATTCAAAAAATTATTTTTTACTGTCGCAAATTTTAAGTGCGCCAGGGATTGCCTTTTCTATAGTAAATTATTCAAAAAATAATTTTCTACTGTCGCAAATTTTAATTACGCCAGGGATTGTTTTTTCTATAGTAAATTATTCAAAAAATAATTTTCTACTGTCGCAAATTTTAATTGCGCCAGGGATTGCCTTTTCTACAGTAAATTTTTCAAGATATTAATTTTTTACTGTCGCAAATTTTAATTACGCCAGGGATTGCCTTTTCTATAGTAAATTATTCAAAAAATAATTTTCAACTGTCGCAAATTTCAAATCCGCCGGGGATTGCCTTTTCTATAGTAAATTATTCAAAAAATAATTTTATACTGTCGCAAATTTTAATTGTGCCAGGGATTGCCTTTTCTATAGTAAATTATTCAAAAAATAATTTTCAACTGTCGCAAATTTTAATTACGCCAGGGATTGCCTTTTCTATAGTAAATTATTCAAAAAATAATTTTTTACTGTCGCAAATTTTAATTGCGCCAGGGATTGCCTTTTCTACAGTAAATTTTTCAAAAAATAATTTTCAACTGTCGCAAATTTTAATTACGCCAGGGATTGCCTTTTCTATAGTAATTTATTCAAAAAATAATTTTCTACTGTCGCAAATTTTAATTACGCCAGGGATTGCCTTTTCTATAGTAAATTATTCAAAAAATAATTTTCTACTGTCGCAAATTTTAAGTGCGCCAGGGATTGCCTTTTCTATAGTCAATTATTCAAAAAATAATTTTTTACTGTCGCAAATTTTAAATATCCCACGGATTGCCTTTTCTATAGTAAATTTCTCACAAATTAATTTTTTACTGTCGCAAATTTTAATTGCGCCAGGGATTGCCTTTTCTATAGTAAATTTTGCAAAAAATAATTTTCTACTGTCGCAAATTTTAATTACGCCATGGATTGCCTTTTCTATAGTAAATTATTCAAAAAATAATTTTCTACTGTCGCAAATTTTAATTACGCCAGTGATTGCCTTTTCTATAGTAAACTTTTTAAAAAATAATTTTCTACTGTCGCAAATTTTAATTACGCCAGGGATTGCCTTTTCTATAGTAAATTATTCAAAAAATAATGGTTTACTGTCGCAAATTTTAAGTGCGGCAGGGATTGCCTTTCTACAGTAAATTATTCAAAAAATAATTTTCAACTGTCGCAAATATTAATTGCGCCAGGGATTGCCTTTTCTATAGTAAATTATTCAAAAAATAATTTTCTACTGTCGCAAATTTTAAGTGCGCTAGGGATTGCCTTTTCTATAGTAAATTATTCAAAAAATAATTTTCTACTGTCGCAAATTTTAATTACGCCAGGGATTGCCTTTTCTATAGTAAATTATTCAAAAAATAATTTTCAACTGTCGCAAATTTTAATTACGCCAGGGATTGCCTTTTCTATAGTAAATTATTCAAAAAATAATTTTCAACTGTCGCAAATTTTAATTGCGCCAGGGATTGCCTTTTCTATAGTAAATTATTCAAAAAATAATTTTTTACTGTCGCAAATTTCAAATCCGCCAGGGATTGCCTTTTCTATAGTAAATTTTTTCAAAAAATAATTTTTTACTGTCGCAAATTTTAATTACGCCAGGGATTGCCTTTTCTATAGTAAATTATTCAAAAAATAATTTTCTACTGTCGCAAATTTTAATTACGCCAGGGATTGCCTTTTCTATAGTAAACTTTTCAAAAAATAATTTTCTACTGTCGCAAATTTTAATCACGACAGGGATTGCCTTTTCTATAGTAAATTGTTAAAAAAATAATTTTTTACTGTCGCAAATTTTAAGTGCGCTAGGGATTGCCTTTTCTATAGTAAATTATTCAAAAAATAATTTTCAACTGTCGCAAATTTTAATTGCGCCAGGGATTGCCTTTTCTATAGTAAATTATTCAAAAAATAATTTTTTACTGTCGCAAATTTTAAGTGCGCCAGGGATTGCCTTTTCTATAGTAAATTTTGCAAAAAATAATTTTCAACTGTCGCAAATTTTAATTTCGCCAGGGATTATCTTTTCTATAGTAAATTTTGCAAAAAATAATTTTTTACTGTCGCAAATTTTAATTGCGCCAGGGATTGCCTTTTCTATAGTAAATTATTCAAAAAATAATTTTCTACTGTCGCAAATTTTAGTTACGCCAGGGATTGCCTTTTCTATAGTAAATTATTCAAAAAATAATTTTCTACTGTCGCAAATTTTAATTACGCCAGGGATTGCCTTTTCTATAGTAAATTATTCAAAAAATAATTTTCTACTGTCGCAAATTTTAATTACGCCAGGGATTGCCTTTTCTATAGTAAATTATTCAAAAAATAATTTTCAATTGTCGCAAATTTTAAATACGCCAGGGATTGCCTTTTCTATAGTAAATTATTCAAAAAATAATTTTTTACTGTCGCAAATTTCAAATCCGCCAGGGATTGCCTTTTCTATAGTAAATTATTCAAAAAATAATTTTTTACTGTCGCAAATTTTAAGTGCGCCAGGGATTGCCTTTTCTATAGTAAATTATTCAAAAAATAATTTTTTACTGTCGCAAATTTCAAATCCGCCAGGGATTGCCTTTTCTATAGTAAATTATTCAAAAAATAATTTTCAACTGTCGCAAATTTTAATTGCGCCAGGGATTGCCTTTTCTATAGTAAATTATTCAAAAAATAATTTTTTACTGTCGCAAATTTCAAATCCGCCAGGGATTGCCTTTTCTATAGTAAATTATTCAAAAAATAATTTTTTACTGTCGCAAATTTTTAATCCGCCAGGGATTGCCTTTCTATAGTAAATTATTCAAAAAATAATTTTCAACTGTCGCAAATTTTAGTTACGCCAGGGATTGCCTTTTCTATAGTAAATTATTCAAAAAATAATTTTCAACTGTCGCAAATTTTAATTACGCCAGGGATTGCCTTTTCTTTAGTAAATTATTCAAAAAATAATTTTTTACTGTCGCAAATTTTAATTACGCCAGGGATTGCCTTTTCTATAGTAAATTATTCAAAAAATAATTTTATACTGTCGCAAATTTTAATTACGCCAGGGATTGCCTTTTCTATAGTAAATTTTGCAAAAAATAATTTTTTACTGTCGCAAATTTTAAATACGCCAGTGATTGCCTTTTCTATAGTAAATTATTCAAAAAATAATTTTCTACTGTCGCAAATTTCAAATCCTCCAGGGATTGCCTTTTCTATAGTAAATTATTCAAAAAATAATTTTCAACTGTCGCAAATTTTAATTACGCCCGGGATTGCCTTTTCTATAGTAAATTATTCAAAAAATAATTTTCTACTGTCGCAAATTTTAATTACGCCAGGGATTGCCTTTTCTATAGTAAATTATTCAAAAAATAATTTTCTACTGTCGCAAATTTTAATTACGCCAGGGATTGCCTTTTCTATAGTAAATTATTCAAAAAATAATTTTATACTGTCGCAAATTTTAAATACGCCAGGGATTGCCTTTTCTATAGTAAATTATTCAAAAAATAATTTTATACTGTCGCAAATTTTAATTACGCCAGGGATTGCCTTTTCTATAGTAAATTATTCAAAAAATAATTTTATACTGTCGCAAATTTTAATTACGCCAAGGATTGCCTTTTCTATAGTAAATTATTCAAAAAATAGTTTTTTACTATCGCAAGTTTTAATTGCACCAGGGATTGCCTTTTCTATAGTAAATTTTGCAAAAAAATAATTTTCAACTGTCGCAAACTTCAAATCCGCCAGGGATTGCCTTTTCTATAGTAAATTATTCAAAAAATAATTTTATACTGTCGCAAATTTTAATTACGCCAGGGATTGCCTTTTCTATAGTAAATTTTGCAAAAAATAATTTTTTACTGTCGCAAATTTTAAATACGCCAGGGATTGCCTTTTCTATAGTAAATTATTCAAAAAATAATTTTCTACTGTCGCAAATTTTAATTAAGCCAGGGATTGCCTTTTCTATAGTAAATTATTCAAAAAATAATTTTCAACTGTCGCAAATTTTAATTGCGCCAGGGATTGCCTTTTCTATAGTAAATTATTCAAAAAATAATTTTTTACTGTCGCAAATTTTAAGTGCGCTAGGGATTGCCTTTTCTATAGTAAATTTTGCAAAAAATAATTTTCAACTGTCGCAAATTTTAATTACGCCAGGGATTGCCTTTTCTATAGTAAATTATTCAAAAAATAATTTTCTACTGTTGCAAATTTTAATTACGCTAGGGATTGCCTTTTCTATAGTAAATTATTCAAAAATTAATTTTCTACTGTCGGAAATTTTAAGTGCGCCAGGGATTGCCTTTTCTATAGTAAATTATTCAAAAAATACTTTTTTACTGTCGCAAATTTTAAATATCCCAGGGATTGCCTTTTCTATAGTAAATTTCTCACAAATTAATTTTTTATTGTCGCAAATTTTAATTGCGCCAGGGATTGCCTTTTCTATAGTAAATTTTGCAAAAAATAATTGTTTACTGTCGCAAATTTTAATTACGCCAGGGATTGCCTTTTCTCTAGTAAATTATTCAAAAAATAATTTTCAACTGTCGCAAATTTTAATTACGCCAGGGATTGCCTTTTCTATAGTAAACTTTTCAAAAAATAATTCTCTACTGTCGCAAATTTTAATTACGCCAGGGATTGCCTTTTCTATAGTAAATTATTCAAAAAATAATTTTCAACTGTCGCAAATTTTAATTGCGCCAGGGATTGCCTTTTCTATAGTAAATTATTCAAAAAATAATTTTTTACTGTCGCAAATTTCAAATCCGCCAGGGATTGCCTTTTCTATAGTAAATTATTCAAAAAATAATTTTTTACTGTCGCAAATTTTAATTGCGCCAGGGATTGCCTTTTCTATAGTAAACTTTTCAAAAAATAATTTTTTACTGTCGCAAATTTCAAAACCGCCAGGGATTGCCTTTTCTATAGTAAATTATTCAAAAAATAATTTTCAACTGTCGCAAATTTTAATTACGCCAGGGATTGCCTTTTCTATAGTAAATTTCTCACAAATTAATTTTTTACTGTCGCAAATTTTAATTGCGCCAGGGATTGCCTTCTCTATAGTAAACTTTTCAAAAATAATTTTCTACTGTCGCAAATTTTAATTACGCCAAGGATTGCCTTTTCTATAGTAAATTATTCAAAAAATAATTTTTCTACTGTCGCAAATTTTAGTTGCGCCAGGGATTGCCTTTTCTACAGTAAATTTTTCAAAAATTAATTTTTTACTGTCGCACATTTTAAATACGCCAGGGATTACCTTTTCTATAGTAAATTATTCAAAAAATAATTTTCTACTGTCGCAAATTTTAATTACGCCAGGGATTGCCTTTTCTATAGTAAATTATTCAAAAAATAATTTTCAACTGTCGCAAATTTTAATTGCGCCAGGGATTGCCTTTTCTATAGTAAATTATTCAAAAAATAATTTTTTACTGTCGCAAATTTCAAATCCGCCAGGGATTGCCTTTTCTATAGTAAATTATTCAAAAAATAATTTTTTACTATCGCAAGTTTTAATTGCGCCAGGGATTGCCTTTTCTATAGTAAATTTTGGAAAAAAATAATTTTCAACTGTCGCAAATTTCAAATCCGCCAAGGATTGCCTTTTCTATAGTAAATTATTCAAAAAATATTTTTTTACTATCGCAAGTTTTAATTGCGCCAGGGATTGCCTTTTCTACAGTAAATTATTCAAAAAATAATTTTTTACTGTCGCAAATTTAAATTTTTAATTACGCCAGGAATTGCCTTTTCTATAGTAAATTATTCAAAAAATAATTTTCTACTGTCGCAAATTTTAATTGCGCCAGGGACTGCCTATTCTACAGTAAATTTTTCAAAAATTAATTTTTTACTGTCGCAAATTTTAAATACGCCAGGGATTGCCTTTTCTATAGTAAATTATTCAAAAAATAATTTTCTACTGTCCGCAAATTTTAATTGCGCCAGGGATTGCCTTTTCTATAGTAAAATTATTCAAAAAATAATTTTCAACTGTCGCAAATTTTAATTGCGCCAGGGATTGCCTTTCTATAGTAAATTTTTCAAAAATAATTTTCAACTGTCGCAAATTTTAATTGCGCCAGGGATTGCCTTTTCTATAGTAAATTATTCAAAAAATAATTTTCTACTGTCGCAAATTTTAATTACGCCAGGGATTGCCTTTTCTATAGTAAATTATTCAAAAAATAATTTTCAATTGTCGCAAATTTTAATTACGCCCAGGGATTGCCTTTTCTATAGTAAATTTCTCACAAATTAATTTTTTACTGTCGCAAATTTTAAATGCGCCATGGATTGCCTTCTCTATAGTAAACTTTTCAAAAAATAATTTTCTACTGTCGCAAATTTTAATTACGCCAGGGATTGCCCTTTCTATAGTAAATTAATCAAAAAATAATTTTCTACTGTCGCAAATTTTAGTTGCGCCTTTGATTGCCTTTTCTACAGTAAATTTTTCAAAAATTAATTTTCTACTGTCGCACATTTTAAATACGCCAGGGATTGCCTTTTCTATAGTAAGTTATTCAAAAAATAATTTTCTACTGTCGCAAATTTTAATTACGCCAGGGATTGTCTTTTCTATAGTAAATTATTCAAAAAATAATTTTCAACTGTCGCAAATTTTAATTACGCCAGGGATTGCCTTTTCTATAGTAAATTTCTCACAAATTAATTTTTTACTGTCGCAAATTTTAAATGCGCCATGGATTGCCTTTTCTACAGTAAATTTTTCAAAAATTAATTTTCTACTGTCGCACATTTTAAATGCGCCAGGGATTGCCTTTTCTACAGTAAATTATTCAAAAAATAATTTTTTACTGTCGCAAATTTTAATTACGCCAGGGATTGCCTTTTCTACAGTAAATTATTCAAAAATAATTTTCTACTGTCGCAAATTTTAATTGCGCCAGGGACTGCCTATTCTACAGTAAACTTTTCAAAAATTAATTTTTTACTGTCGCAAATTTTAATACGCCAGGGATTGCCTTTTCTATGGTAAATTATTCAAAAAATAATTTTCTACTGTCGCAAATTTTAAGTGCGCCAGGGATTGCCTTTTCTATAGTAAATTATTCAAAAAATAATTTTTTACTGTCGCAAATTTTAAATATCCCAGGGATTGCCTTTTCTATAGTAAATTTCTCACAAATTAATTTTTTACTGTCGCAAATTTTAATTGCGCCAGGGATTGCCTTTTCTATAGTAAATTTCTCACAAATTAATTTTTTACTGTCGCAAATTTAATTGCGCCAGGGATTGCCTTTTCTATGGTAAATTTTGCAAAAAATAATTTTTTACTGTCGCAAATTTTAATTGCGCCAGGGATTGCCTTTTCTATAGTAAATTATTCAAAAATAATTTTAAATTAAATTAAATTATTCAAAAAATAATTTTTTACTGTCGCAAATTTTAATTGCGCCAGGGATTGCCTTTTCTATAGTAAATTATTCAAAAAATAATTTTCAACTGTCGCAAATTTTAATTCCGCCAGGGATTGCCTTTTCTATAGTAAATTATTCAAAAAATAATTTTTTACTGTCGCAAATTTTAATTGCGCCAGGGATTGCCTTTTCTATAGTAAATTACTCAAAAATAATTTTCTACTGTCGCAAATTTTAATTGCGCCAGGGATTGCCTTTTCTATAGTAAATTATTCAAAAAATTATTTTCTACTGTCGCAAATTTTAATTGCGCCAGGGATTGCCTTTTCTATAGTAAATTATTCAAAAAATAATTTTCGACTGTCGCAAATTTTAATTGCGCCAGGTATTGCCTTTCTATAGTAAATTATTCAAAAAATAGTTTTCTATTGTCGCAAATTTTAATTACGCCAGGGATTGCCTTTTATATAGTAAATTATTCAAAAAATAATTTTCTACTGTCGCAAATTTTAAGTGCGCCAGGGATTGCCTTTTCTATAGTAAATTATTCAAAAAATAATTTTCTACTGTCGCAAATTTTAAATATCCCAGGGATTGCCTTTTCTATAGTAAATTATTCAAAAAATAATTTTCAACTGTCGCAAATTTTAATTGCGCCAGGGATTGCCTTTTCTATAGTAAATTATTCAAAAAATAATTTTCTACTGTCGCAAATTTTAATTACGCTAGGGATTGCCTTTTATATAGTAAATTATTCAAAAAATAATTTTCTACTGTCCCAAATTTTAAGCGCGCCAGGGATTGCCTTTTCTATAGTAAATTATGCAAAAAATAATTTTATACTGTCGCAAATTTTAAATACGCCAGGGATTGCCTTTTCTATAGTAAATTATTCAAAAAATAATTTTATCCTGTCGCAAATTTTAATTACGCCAGGGATTGCCTTTTCTATAGTAAATTATTCAAAAAATAATTTTCAACTGTCGCAAATTTTAATTGCGCCAGGGATTGCCTTTTCTATAGTAAAATTATTCAAAAAATAATTTTCTACTGTCGCAAATTTTAATTACGCCAGGGATTGCCTTTTCTATAGTAAATTATTCAAAAAATAATTTTCAACTGTCGCAAATTTTAATTGCGCCAGGGATTGCCTTTTCTATAGTAAATTATTCAAAAAATAATTTTCAACTGTCGCAAATTTTAATTGCGCCAGGGATTGCCTTTTCTATAGTAAATTTTGCAAAAAATAATTTTTTACTGTCGCAAATTTTAATTGCGCCAGGGATTGCCTTTTCTATAGTAAATTTTGGAAAAATAATTTTCTACTGTCGCAAATTTTAATTACGCCAGGGATTGCCTTTTCTATAGTAAATTATTCAAAAAATAATTTTCAACTGTCGCAAATTTTAATTACGCCAGGGATTGCCTTTTCTATAGTAAATTCATTTAAAAATAATTTTTTACTGTCGCAAGTTTTAATTACGCCAGGGATTGCCTTTTTCTATAGTAAATTATTCAAAAAATAATTTTCTACTGTCGCAAATTTTAATTGCGCCAGGGATTGCCTTTTCTATAGTAAACTTTTCAAAAATAATTTTCTACTGTCGCAAATTTTAATTGCGCCAGGGATTGCCTTTTCTGTAGTAAATTATTGAAAAAATAATTTTCTACTGTCGCAAATTTTAAATATCCCAGGGATTGCCTTTTCTATAGTAAACTATTCAAAAAATAATTTTTTACTGTCGCAAATTTTAAGTGCGCCAGGGATTGCCTTTTCTATAGTAAATTATTCAAAAAATAATTTTCTACTGTCGCAAATTTTAAATATCCCAGGGATTGCCTTTTCTATAGTAAATTATTAAAAAAATAATTTTTTACTGTCGCAAATTTTAATTGCGCCAGGGATTGCCTTTTCTATAGTAAATTTTGAAAAAAATAATTTTCTACTGTCGCAAATTTTAATTACGCCAGGGATTGCCTTTTCTATAGTAAATTATTCAAAAAATAATTTTCAACTGTCGCAAATTTTAATTACGCCAGGGATTGCCTTTTCTATAGTAAATTATTCAAAAAATAATTTTTTACTGTCGCAAGTTTTAATTACGCCAGGGATTGCCTTTTCTATAGTAAATTATTCAAAAAATAATTTGATACTGTCGCAAATTTTAAGTGCGCCAGGGATTGCCTTTTCTATAGTAAATTATTCAAAAAATAATTTTCTACTGTCGCAAATTTTAAATATCCCAGGGATTGCCTTTTCTATAGTAAATTATTAAAAAAATAATTTTTTAATGTCGCAAATTTTAATTGCGCCAGGGATTGCCTTTTCTATAGTAAATTACTCAAAAAATAATTTTCTACTGTCGCAAATTTTAATTGCGCCAGGGATTGCCTTTTCTATAGTAAATTATTCAAAAAATAATTTTAAATTAAATTATTCAAAAAATAATTTTTTACTGTCGCAAATTTTAATTGCGCCAGGGATTGCTTTTTCTATAGTAAATTATTCAAAAAATAATTTTCAACTGTCGCAAATTTTAATTCCGCCAGGGATTGCCTTTTCTATAGTAAATTATTCAAAAAATAATTTTTTACTGTCGCAAATTTTAATTGCGCCAGGGATTGCCTTTTCTATAGTAAATTACTCAAAAAATAATTTTCTACTGTCGCAAATTTTAATTGCGCCAGGGATTGCCTTTTCTATAGTAAATTATTCAAAAAATAATTTTCTACTGTCGCAAATTTTAATTGCGCCAGGGAATGCCTTTTCTATAGTAAATTATTCAAAAAATAATTTTCAACTGTCGCAAATTTTAATTGCGCCAGGGATTGCCTTTCTATAGTAAATTTTTCAAAAAATAATTTTCAACTGTCGCAAATTTTAATTGCGCCAGGGATTGACTTTTCTATAGTAAATTATTCAAAAAATAATTTTCTACTGTCGCAAATTTTAATTACGCCAGGGATTGCCTTTTCTATAGTAAATTATTCAAAAAATAATTTTCAACTGTCGCAAATTTTAATTACGCCAGGGATTGCCTTTTCTATAGTAAATTTCTCACAAATTAATTTTTTACTGTCGCAAATTTTAATTGCGCCAGGGATTGCCTTCTCTATAGTAAACTTTTCAAAAAATAATTTTCTACTGTCGCAAATTTTAATTACGCCAGGGATTGCCTTTTCTATAGTAAATTATTCAAAAAATAATTTTCTACTGTCGCAAATTTTAAGTGCGCCAGGGATTGCCTTTTCTATAGTAAATTATTCAAAAAATAATTTTTTACTGTCGCAAATTTTAAATATCCCAGGGATTGCCTTTTCTATAGTAAATTTCTCACAAATTAATTTTTTACTGTCGCAAATTTTAATTGCGCCAGGGATTGCCTTTTCTATAGTAAATTTCTCACATATTAATTTTTTACTGTCGCAAATTTTAATTGCGCCAGGGATTGCCTTTTCTATGGTAAATTTTGCAAAAAATAATTTTTTACTGTCGCAAATTTTAATTCCGCCAGGGATTGCCTTTTCTATAGTAAATTATTCAAAAAATAATTTTTTACTGTCGCAAATTTTAATTGCGCCAGGGATTGCCTTTTCTATAGTAAATTACTCAAAAAATAATTTTCTACTGTCGCAAATTTTAATTGCGCCAGGGATTGCCTTTTCTATAGTAAATTTTGCAAAAAATAATTTTCTACTGTCGCAAATTTTAAATATCCCAGGGATTGCCTTTTCTATAGTAAATTATTCAAAAAATAATTTTCAACTGTCGCAAATTTTAATTGCGCCAGGGATTGCCTTTTCTATAGTAAATTATTCAAAAAATAATTTTCTACTGTCGCAAATTTTAATTACGCTAGGGATTGCCTTTTATATAGTAAATTATTCAAAAAATAATTTTCTACTGTCCCAAATTTTAAGCGCGCCAGGGATTGCCTTTTCTATAGTAAATTATTCAAAAAATAATTTTATACTGTCGCAAATTTTAAATACGCCAGGGATTGCCTTTTCTATAGTAAATTATTCAAAAAATAATTTTATCCTGTCGCAAATTTTAATTACGCCAGGGATTGCCTTTTCTATAGTAAATTATTCAAAAAATAATTTTCAACTGTCGCAAATTTTAATTGCGCCAGGGATTGCCTTTTCTATAGTAAATTATTCAAAAAATAATTTTCTACTGTCGCAAATTTTAATTACGCCAGGGATTGCCTTTTCTATAGTAAATTATTCAAAAAATAATTTTCAACTGTCGCAAATTTTAATTGCGCCAGGGATTGCCTTTTCTATAGTAAATTATTCAAAAAATAATTTTCAACTGTCGCAAATTTTAATTGCGCCAGGGATTGCCTTTTCTATAGTAAATTTTGCAAAAAATAATTTTTTACTGTCGCAAATTTTAATAGCGCCAGGGATTGCCTTTTCTATAGTAAATTTTGGAAAAAATAATTTTCTACTGTCGCAAATTTTAATTACGCCAGGGATTGCCTTTTCTATAGTAAATTATTCAAAAAATAATTTTCAACTGTCGCAAATTTTAATTACGCCAGGGATTGCCTTTTCTATAGTAAATTATTTAAAAATAATTTTTTACTGTCGCAAGTTTTAATTACGCCAGGGATTGCCTTTTCTATAGTAAATTATTCAAAAAATAATTTTCTACTGTCGCAAATTTTAATTGCGCCAGGGATTGCCTTTTCTATAGTAAACTTTTCAAAAAATAATTTTCTACTGTCGCAAATTTTAATTGCGCCAGGGATTGCCTTTTCTGTAGTAAATTATTGAAAAAATAATTTTCTACTGTCGCAAATTTTAAATATCCCAGGGATTGCCTTTTCTATAGTAAACTATTCAAAAAATAATTTTTTACTGTCGCAAATTTTAAGTGCGCCAGGGATTGCCTTTTCTATAGTAAATTATTCAAAAAATAATTTTCTACTGTCGCAAATTTTAAATATCCCAGGGATTGCCTTTTCTATAGTAAATTATTAAAAAAATAATTTTTTACTGTCGCAAATTTTAATTGCGCCAGGGATTGCCTTTTCTATAGTAAATTTTGAAAAAAATAATTTTCTACTGTCGCAAATTTTAATTACGCCAGGGATTGCCTTTTCTATAGTAAATTATTCAAAAAATAATTTTCAACTGTCGCAAATTTTAATTACGCCAGGGATTGCCTTTTCTATAGTAAATTATTCAAAAAATAATTTTTTACTGTCGCAAGTTTTAATTACGCCAGGGATTGCCTTTTCTATAGTAAATTATTCAAAAAATAATTTGATACTGTCGCAAATTTTAAGTGCGCCAGGGATTGCCTTTTCTATAGTAAATTATTCAAAAAATAATTTTCTACTGTCGCAAATTTTAAATATCCCAGGGATTGCCTTTTCTATAGTAAATTATTAAAAAAATAATTTTTTAATGTCGCAAATTTTAATTGCGCCAGGGATTGCCTTTTCTATAGTAAATTACTCAAAAAATAATTTTCTACTGTCGCAAATTTTAATTGCGCCAGGGATTGCCTTTTCTATAGTAAATTATTCAAAAAATAATTTTAAATTAAATTATTCAAAAAATAATTTTTTACTGTCGCAAATTTTAATTGCGCCAGGGATTGCTTTTTCTATAGTAAATTATTCAAAAAATAATTTTCAACTGTCGCAAATTTTAATTCCGCCAGGGATTGCCTTTTCTATAGTAAATTATTCAAAAAATAATTTTTTACTGTCGCAAATTTTAATTGCGCCAGGGATTGCCTTTTCTATAGTAAATTACTCAAAAAATAATTTTCTACTGTCGCAAATTTTAATTGCGCCAGGGATTGCCTTTTCTATAGTAAATTATTCAAAAAATAATTTTCTACTGTCGCAAATTTTAATTGCGCCAGGGAATGCCTTTTCTATAGTAAATTATTCAAAAAATAATTTTCAACTGTCGCAAATTTTAATTGCGCCAGGGATTGCCTTTCTATAGTAAATTTTTCAAAAAATAATTTTCAACTGTCGCAAATTTTAATTGCGCCAGGGATTGACTTTTCTATAGTAAATTATTCAAAAAATAATTTTCTACTGTCGCAAATTTTAATTACGCCAGGGATTGCCTTTTCTATAGTAAATTATTCAAAAAATAATTTTCAACTGTCGCAAATTTTAATTACGCCAGGGATTGCCTTTTCTATAGTAAATTTCTCACAAATTAATTTTTTACTGTCGCAAATTTTAATTGCGCCAGGGATTGCCTTCTCTATAGTAAACTTTTCAAAAAATAATTTTCTACTGTCGCAAATTTTAATTACGCCAGGGATTGCCTTTTCTATAGTAAATTATTCAAAAAATAATTTTCTACTGTCGCAAATTTTAAGTGCGCCAGGGATTGCCTTTTCTATAGTAAATTATTCAAAAAATAATTTTTTACTGTCGCAAATTTTAAATATCCCAGGGATTGCCTTTTCTATAGTAAATTTCTCACAAATTAATTTTTTACTGTCGCAAATTTTAATTGCGCCAGGGATTGCCTTTTCTATAGTAAATTTCTCACATATTAATTTTTTACTGTCGCAAATTTTAATTGCGCCAGGGATTGCCTTTTCTATGGTAAATTTTGCAAAAAATAATTTTTTACTGTCGCAAATTTTAATTCCGCCAGGGATTGCCTTTTCTATAGTAAATTATTCAAAAAATAATTTTTTACTGTCGCAAATTTTAATTGCGCCAGGGATTGCCTTTTCTATAGTAAATTACTCAAAAAATAATTTTCTACTGTCGCAAATTTTAATTGCGCCAGGGATTGCCTTTTCTATAGTAAATTTTGCAAAAAATAATTTTTTACTGTCGCAAATTTTAATTGCGCCAGGGATTGCCTTTTCTATAGTAAATTTTGGAAAAAATAATTTTCTACTGTCGCAAATTTTAATTACGCCAGGGATTGCCTTTTCTATAGTAAATTATTCAAAAAATAATTTTAAATTAAATTAAATTATTCAAAAAATAATTTTTTACTGTCGCAAATTTTAATTGCGCCAGAGATTGCCTTTTCTATAGTAAATTATTCAAAAAATAATTTTCAACTGTCGCAAATTTTAATTCCGCCAGGGATTGCCTTTTCTATAGTAAATTATTCAAAAAATAATTTTTTACTGTCGCAAATTTTAATTGCGCCAGGGATTGCCTTTTCTATAGTAAATTACTCAAAAAATAATTTTCTACTGTCGCAAATTTTAATTGCGCCAGGGATTGCCTTTTCTATAGTAAATTTTGCAAAAAATAATTTTTTACTGTCGCAAATTTTAATTGCGCCAGGGATTGCCTTTTCTATAGTAAATTTTGGAAAAAATAATTTTCTACTGTCGCAAATTTTAATTACGCCAGGGATTGCCTTTTCTATAGTAAATTATTCAAAAAATAATTTTCAACTGTCGCAAATTTTAATTACGCCAGGGATTGCCTTTTCTATAGTAAATTATTCAAAAAATAATTTTTTACTGTCGCAAGTTTTAATTACGCCAGGGATTGCCTTTTCTATAGTAAATTATTCAAAAAATAATTTTCTACTGTCGCAAATTTTAATTGCGCCAGGGATTGCCTTTTCTATAGTAAACTTTTCAAAAAATAATTTTCTACTGTCGCAAATTTTAATTGCGCCAGGGATTGCCTTTTCTGTAGTAAATTATTGAAAAAATAATTTTCTACTGTCGCAAATTTTAAATATCCCAGGGATTGCCTTTTCTATATTAAACTATTCAAAAAATAATTTTTTACTGTCGCAAATTTTAAGTGCGCCAGGGATTGCCTTTTCTATAGTAAATTATTCAAAAAATAATTTTCTACTGTCGCAAATTTTAAATATCCCAGGGATTGCCTTTTCTATAGTAAATTATTAAAAAAATAATTTTTTACTGTCGCAAATTTTAATTGCGCCAGGGATTGCCTTTTCTATAGTAAATTTTGAAAAAAATAATTTTCTACTGTCGCAAATTTTAATTACGCCAGGGATTGCCTTTTCTATAGTAAATTATTCAAAAAATAATTTTCAACTGTCGCAAATTTTAATTACGCCAGGGATTGCCTTTTCTATAGTAAATTATTCAAAAAATAATTTTTTACTGTCGCAAGTTTTAATTACGCCAGGGATTGCCTTTTCTATAGTAAATTATTCAAAAAATAATTTTCTACTGTCGCAAATTTTAAGTGCGCCAGGGATTGCCTTTTCTATAGTAAATTATTCAAAAAATAATTTTCTACTGTCGCAAATTTTAAATATCCCAGGGATTGCCTTTTCTATAGTAAATTATTAAAAAAATAATTTTTTAATGTCGCAAATTTTAATTGCGCCAGGGATTGCCTTTTCTATAGTAAATTACTCAAAAAATAATTTTCTACTGTCGCAAATTTTAATTGCGCCAGGGATTGCCTTTTCTATAGTAAATTATTCAAAAAATAATTTTAAATTAAATTATTCAAAAAATAATTTTTTACTGTCGCAAATTTTAATTGCGCCAGGGATTGCCTTTTCTATAGTAAATTATTCAAAAAATAATTTTCAACTGTCGCAAATTTTAATTCCGCCAGGGATTGCCTTTTCTATAGTAAATTATTCAAAAAATAATTTTTTACTGTCGCAAATTTTAATTGCGCCAGGGATTGCCTTTTCTATAGTAAATTACTCAAAAAATAATTTTCTACTGTCGCAAATTTTAATTGCGCCAGGGATTGACTTTTCTATAGTAAATTATTCAAAAAATAATTTTCTACTGTCGCAAATTTTAATTACGCCAGGGATTGCCTTTTCTATAGTAAATTATTCAAAAAATAATTTTCAACTGTCGCAAATTTTAATTACGCCAGGGATTGCCTTTTCTATAGTAAATTTCTCACAAATTAATTTTTTACTGTCGCAAATTTTAATTGCGCCAGGGATTGCCTTCTCTATAGTAAACTTTTCAAAAAATAATTTTCTACTGTCGCAAATTTTAATTACGCCAGGGATTGCCTTTTCTATAGTAAATTATTCAAAAAATAATTTTCTACTGTCGCAAATTTTAGTTGCGCCAGGGATTGCCTTTTCTACAGTAAATTTTTCAAAAATTAATTTTTTACTGTCGCACATTTTAAATACGCCTGGGATTGCCTTTTCTATAGTAAATTATTCAAAAAATAATTTTCTACTGTCGCAAATTTTAATTACGCCAGGGATTGCCTTTTCTATAGTAAATTATTCAAAAAATAATTTTCAACTGTCGCAAATTTTAATTGCGCCAGGGATTGCCTTTTCTATAGTAAATTATTCAAAAAATAATTTTTTACTGTCGCAAATTTCAAATCCGCCAGGGATTGCCTTTTCTATAGTAAATTATTCAAAAAATAATTTTTTACTATCGCAAGTTTTAAATGCGCCAGGGATTGCCTTTTCAATAGTAAATTTTGCAAAAAAATAATTTTCAACTGTCGCAAATTTCAAATCCGCCAGGGATTGCCTTTTCTATAGTAAATTATTCAAAAAATAATTTTTTACTATCGCAAGTTTTAATTGCGCCAGGGATTGCCTTTTCTACAGTAAATTATTCAAAAAATAATTTTTTACTGTCGCAAATTTTAATTACGCCAGGGATTGCCTTTTCTATAGTAAATTATTCAAAAAATAATTTTCTACTGTCGCAAATTTTAATTGCGCCAAGGACTGCCTATTCTACAGTAAATTTTTCAAAAATTAATTTTTTACTGTCGCAAATTTTAAATACGCCAGGGATTGCCTTTTCTATGGTAAATTATTCAAAAAATAATTTTCTACTGTCGCAAATTTTAAGTGCGCCAGGGATTGCCTTTTCTATAGTAAATTATTCAAAAAATAATTTTTTACTGTCGCAAATTTTAAATATCCCAGGGATTGCCTTTTCTATAGTAAATTTCTCACAAATTAATTTTTTACTGTCGCAAATTTTAATTGCGCCAGGGATTGCCTTTTATATAGTAAATTTCTCACAAATTAATTTTTTACTGTCGCAAATTTTAATTGCGCCAGGGATTGCCTTTTCTATGGTAAATTTTGCAAAAAATAATTTTTTACTGTCGCAAATTTTAATTGCGCCAGGGATTGCCTTTTCTATAGTAAATTATTCAAAAAATAATTTTAAATTAAATTAAATTATTCAAAAAATAATTTTTTACTGTCGCAAATTTTAATTGCGCCAGAGATTGCCTTTTCTATAGTAAATTATTCAAAAAATAATTTTCAACTGTCGCAAATTTTAATGCCGCCAGGGATTGCCTTTTCTATAGTAAATTATTCAAAAAATAATTTTTTACTGTCGCAAATTTTAATTGCGCCAGGGATTGCCTTTTCTATAGTAAATTACTCAAAAAATAATTTTCTACTGTCGCAAATTTTAATTGCGCCAGGGATTGCCTTTTCTATAGTAAATTATTCAAAAAATAATTTTCTACTGTCGCAAATTTTAATTGCGCCAGGGATTGCCTTTTCTATAGTAAATTATTCAAAAAATAATTTTCAACTGTCGCAAATTTTAATTGCGCCAGGGATTGCCTTTCTATAGTAAATTTTTCAAAAAATAATTTTTTACTGTCGCAAATTTTAATTGTGCCAGGGTTTGCCTTTTCTATAGTAAATTATTCAAAAAATAATTTTCAACTGTCGCAAATTTTAATTGCGCCAGGGATTGCCTTTCTATAGTAAATTATTCAAAAAATAGTTTTCTACTCTCGCAAATTTTAATTACGCCAGGGATTGCCTTTTATATAGTAAATTATTCAAAAAATAATTTTCTACTGTCGCAAATTTTAAGTGCGCCAGGGATTGCCTTTTCTATAGTAAATTATTCAAAAAATAATTTTCTACTGTCGCAAATTTTAAATATCCCAGGGATTGCCTTTTCTATAGTAAATTATTCAAGAAATAATTTTCAACTGTCGCAAATTTTAATTGCGCCAGGGATTGCTTTTTCTATAGTAAATTATTCAAAAAATAATTTTCTACTGTCGCAAATTTTAATTACGCCAGGGATTGCCTTTTATATAGTAAATTATTCAAAAAATAATTTTCTACTGTCGCAAATTTTAAGTGCGCCAGGGATTGCCTTTTCTGTAGTAAATTATTCAAAAAATAATTTTCTACTGTCGCAAATTTTAATTACGCCAGGGATTGCCTTTTATATAGTAAATTATTCAAAAAATAATTTTCTACTGTCGCAAATTTTAAGTGCGCCAGGGATTGCCTTTTCTGTAGTAAATTATTCAAAAAATAATTTTATACTGTCGCAAATTTTAAATACGCCAGGGATTGCCTTTTCTATAGTAAATTATTCAAAAAATAATTTTATCCTGTCGCAAATTTTAATAACGCCAGGGATTGCCTTTTCTATAGTAAATTATTCAAAAAATAATTTTCAACTGTCGCAAATTTTAATTGCGCCAGGGATTGCCTTTTCTATAGTAAATTATTCAAAAAATAATTTTCTACTGTCGCAAATTTTAATTACGCCAGGGATTGCCTTTTCTATAGTAAATTATTCAAAAAATAATTTTCAACTGTCGCAAATTTTAATTGCGCCTGGGATTGCCTTTTCTATAGTAAATTATTCAAAAAATAATTTTCAACTGTCGCAAATTTTAATTGCGCCAGGGATTGCCTTTTCTATAGTAAATTTTGCAAAAAATAATTTTTTATTGTCGCATATTTTAATTGCGCCAGGGATTGCCTTTTCTATAGTAAATTTTGAAAAAAATAATTTTCTACTGTCGCAAATTTTAATTACGCCAGGGATTGCCTTTTCTATAGTAAATTATTCAAAAAATAATTTTCAACTGTCGCAAATTTTAATTACGCCAGGGATTGCCTTTTCTATAGTAAATTATTCAAAAAATAATTTTTTACTGTCGCAAGTTTTAATTACGCCAGGGATTGCCTTTTCTATAGTAAATTATTCAAAAAATAATTTTCTACTGTCGCAAATTTTAACTGCGCCAGGGATTGCCTTTTCTATAGTAAACTTTTCAAAAAATAATTTTCTACTGTCGCAAATTTTAATTGCGCCATGGATTGCCTTTTCTATAGTAAATTATTGAAAAAATAATTTTCTATTGTCGCAAATTTTAAATATCCCAGGGATTGCCTTTTCTATAGTAAACTATTCAAAAAATAATTTTTTACTGTCGCAAATTTTAAGTGCGCCAGGGATTGCCTTTTCTATAGTAAATTATTCAAAAAATAATTTTCTACTGTCGCAAATTTTAAATATCCCAGGGATTGCCTTTTCTATAGTAAATTATTAAAAAAATAATTTTTTAATGTCGCAAATTTTAATTGCGCCAGGGATTGCCTTTTCTATAGTAAATTTCTCACAAAATAATTTTTTACTGTCGCAAATTTTAAGTGCGCCAGGGATTGCCTTTTCTATAGTAAATTATTCAAAAAATAAATTTCTACTGTCGCAAATTTTAACTGCGCCAGGGATTGCCTTCTCTATAGTAAATTTTTCAAAAAATAATTTTTACTATCGCAAGTTTTAAATATCCCAGGGATTGCCTTTTCTATAGTAAATTTCTCACAAAATAATTTTTTACTGTCGCAAATTTTAAGTGCGCCAGGGATTGCCTTTTCTATAGTAAATTATTCAAAAAATAATTTTCTACTGTCACAAATTTTAAATATCCCAGGGATTGCCTTTTCTATAGTAAATTATTCAAAAAATTATTTTTTACTGTCGCAAATTTTAAGTGCGCCAGGGATTGCCTTTTCTATAGTAAATTATTCAAAAAATAATTTTCTATTGTCGCAAATTTTAAATATCCCAGGGATTGCCTTTTCTATAGTAAATTATTCAAAAAATAATTTTTTACTGTCGCAAATTTTAAGTGCGCCAGGGATTGCCTTTTCTATAGTAAATTATTCAAAAAATAATTTTTTACTGTCGCAAATTTTAATTGCGCCAGGGATTACCTTTTCTATAGTAAATTATTCAAAAAATATTTTTCTACTGTCGCAAATTTTAAATATCCCAGGGATTGCCTTTTCTATAGTAAATTTCTCACAAAATAATTTTTTACTGTCGCAAATTTTAAGTGCGCCAGGGATTGCCTTTTCTATAGTAAATTTTGCAAAAAATAATTTTTTACTGTCGCAAATTTTAATTGCGCCCGGGATTGCCTTTCTATAGTAAATTATTAAAAAAATAATTTTCTATTGTCGCAAATTTTAATTGCGCCAAGGACTGCCTATTCTACAGTAAATTTTTCAAAAATTAATTTTTTACTGTCGCAAATTTTAAATACGCCAGGGATTGCCTTTTCTATGGTAAATTATTCAAAAAATAATTTTCTACTGTCGCAAATTTTAAGTGCGCCAGGGATTGCCTTTTCTATAGTAAATTATTCAAAAAATAATTTTTTACTGTCGCAAATTTCAAATCCGCCAGGGATTGCCTTTTCTATAGTAAATTATTCCAAAAATAATTTTTTACTATCGCAAGTTTTAATTGCGCCAGGGATTGCCTTTTCTATAGTAAACTTTTCAAAAAATAATTTTCTACTGTCGCAAATTTTAATTACGCCAGGGATTGCCTTTTCTATAGTAAATTATTCAAAAAATAATTTTCTACTGTCGCAAATTTTAGTTGCGCCAGGGATTGCCTTTTCTACAGTAAATTTTTCAAAAATTAATTTTTTACTGTCGCACATTTTAAATACGCCTGGGATTGCCTTTTCTATAGTAAATTATTCAAAAAATAATTTTCTACTGTCGCAAATTTTAATTACGCCAGGGATTGCCTTTTCTATAGTAAATTATTCAAAAAATAATTTTCAACTGTCGCAAATTTTAATTGCGCCAGGGATTGCCTTTTCTATAGTAAATTATTCAAAAAATAATTTTTTACTGTCGCAAATTTCAAATCCGCCAGGGATTGCCTTTTCTATAGTAAATTATTCAAAAAATAATTTTTTACTATCGCAAGTTTTAATTGCGCCAGGGATTGCCTTTTCTATAGTAAATTTTGCAAAAAAATAATTTTCAACTGTCGCAAATTTCAAATCCGCCAGGGATTGCCTTTTCTATAGTAAATTATTCAAAAAATAATTTTTTACTATCGCAAGTTTTAATTGCGCCAGGGATTCCTTTTTCTACAGTAAATTATTCAAAAAATAATTTTTTACTGTCGCAAATTTTAATTACGCCAGGGATTGCCTTTTCTATAGTAAATTATTCAAAAAATAATTTTCTACTGTCGCAAATTTTAATTGCGCCAAGGACTGCCTATTCTACAGTAAATTTTTCAAAAATTAATTTTTTACTGTCGCAAATTTTAAATACGTCAGGGATTGCCTTTTCTATGGTAAATTATTCAAAAAATAATTTTCTACTGTCGCAAATTTTAAGTGCGCCAGGGATTGCCTTTTCTATAGTAAATTATTCAAAAAATAATTTTTTACTGTCGCAAATTTTAAATATCCCAGGGATTGCCTTTTCTATAGTAAATTTCTCACAAATTAATTTTTTACTGTCGCGAATTTTAATTGCGCCAGGGATTGCCTTTTCTATAGTAAATTTCTCACAAATTAATTTTTTACTGTCGCAAATTTTAATTGCGCCAGGGATTGCCTTTTCTATGGTAAATTTTGCAAAAAATAATTTTTTACTGTCGCAAATTTTAATTGCGCCAGGGATTGCCTTTTCTATAGTAAATTATTCAAAAAATAATTTTAAATTAAATTAAATTATTCAAAAAATAATTTTTTACTGTCGCAAATTTTAATTGCGCCAGAGATTGCCTTTTCTATAGTAAATTATTCAAAAAATAATTTTCTACTGTCGCAAATTTTAATTCCGCCAGGGATTGCCTTTTCTATAGTAAATTATTCAAAAAATAATTTTTTACTGTCGCAAATTTTAATTGCGCCAGGGATTGCCTTTTCTATAGTAAATTACTCAAAAAATAATTTTCTACTGTCGCAAATTTTAATTGCGCCAGGGATTGCCTTTTCTATAGTAAATTATTCAAAAAATAATTTTCTACTGTCGCAAATTTTAATTGCGCCAGGGATTGCCTTTTCTATAGTAAATTATTCAAAAAATAATTTTCAACTGTCGCAAATTTTAATTGCGCCAGGGATTGCCTTTCTATAGTAAATTATTCAAAAAATAATTTTCTACTGTCGCAAATTTTAAATATCCCAGGGATTGCCTTTTCTATAGTAAATTATTCAAAAAATAATTTTCAACTGTCGCAAATTTTAATTGCGCCAGGGATTGCTTTTTCTATAGTAAATTATTCAAAAAATAATTTTCTACTGTCGCAAATTTTAATTACGCCAGGGATTGCCTTTTATATAGTAAATTATTCAAAAAATAATTTTCTACTGTCGCAAATTTTAAGTGCGCCAGGGATTGCCTTTGCTGTAGTAAATTATTCAAAAAATAATTTTATACTGTCGCAAATTTTAAATACGCCAGGGATTGCCTTTTCTATAGTAAATTATTCAAAAAATAATTTTATCCTGTCGCAAATTTTAATTACGCCAGGGATTGCCTTTTCTATAGTAAATTATTCAAAAAATAATTTTCAACTGTCGCAAATTTTAATTGCGCCAGGGATTGCCTTTTCTATAGTAAATTATTCAAAAAATAATTTTCTACTGTCGCAAATTTTAATTACGCCAGGGATTGCCTTTTCTATAGTAAATTATTCAAAAAATAATTTTCAACTGTCGCAAATTTTAATTGCGCCAGGGATTGCCTTTTCTATAGTAAATTATTCAAAAAATAATTTTCAACTGTCGCAAATTTTAATTGCGCCAGGGATTGCCTTTTCTATAGTAAATTTTGCAAAAAATAATTTTTTATTGTCGCATATTTTAATTGCGCCAGGGATTGCCTTTTCTATAGTAAATTTTGAAAAAAATAATTTTCTACTGTCGCAAATTTTAATTACGCCAGGGATTGCCTTTTCTATAGTAAATTATTCAAAAAATAATTTTATACTGTCGCAAATTTTAAATACGCCAGGGATTGCCTTTTCTATAGTAAATTATTCAAAAAATAATTTTATCCTGTCGCAAATTTTAATTACGCCAGGGATTGCCTTTTCTATAGTAAATTATTCAAAAAATAATTTTCAACTGTCGCAAATTTTAATTGCGCCAGGGATTGCCTTTTCTATAGTAAATTATTCAAAAAATAATTTTCTACTGTCGCAAATTTTAATTACGCCAGGGATTGCCTTTTCTATAGTAAATTATTCAAAAAATAATTTTATCCTGTCGCAAATTTTAATTACGCCAGGGATTGCCTTTTCTATAGTAAATTATTCAAAAAATAATTTTCAACTGTCGCAAATTTTAAGTGCGCCAGGGATTGCCTTTGCTGTAGTAAATTATTCAAAAAATAATTTTATACTGTCGCAAATTTTAAATACGCCAGGGATTGCCTTTTCTATAGTAAATTATTCAAAAAATAATTTTATCCTGTCGCAAATTTTAATTACGCCAGGGATTGCCTTTTCTATAGTAAATTATTCAAAAAATAATTTTCAACTGTCGCAAATTTTAATTGCGCCAGGGATTGCCTTTTCTATAGTAAATTATTCAAAAAATAATTTTCAACTGTCGCAAATTTTAATTACGCCAGGGATTGCCTTTGCTGTAGTAAATTATTCAAAAAATAATTTTCTACTGTCGCAAATTTTAAATATCCCAGGGATTGCCTTTTCTATAGTAAATTATTAAAAAAATAATTTTTTATTGCCGCAAATTTTAATTGCGCCAGGGATTGCCTTTTCTATAGTAAATTTCTCACAAAATAATTTTTTACTGTCGCAAATTTTAAGTGCGCCAGGGATTGCCTTTTCTATAGTAAATTATTCAAAAAATAAATTTCTACTGTCGCAAATTTTAACTGCGCCAGGGATTGCCTTCTCTATAGTAAATTTTTCAAAAAATAATTTTTACTATCGCAAGTTTTAAATATCCCAGGGATTGCCTTTTCTATAGTAAATTTCTCACAAAATAATTTTTTACTGTCGCAAATTTTAAGTGCGCCAGGGATTGCCTTTTCTATAGTAAATTATTCAAAAAATAATTTTCTACTGTCACAAATTTTAAATATCCCAGGGATTGCCTTTTCTATAGTAAATTAGTCAAAAAATTATTTTTTACTGTCGCAAATTTTAAGTGCGCCAGGGATTGCCTTTTCTATAGTAAATTATTCAAAAAATAATTTTCTACTGTCGCAAATTTTAAATATCCCAGGGATTGCCTTTTCTATAGTAAATTATTCAAAAAATAATTTTTTACTGTCGCAAATTTTAAGTGCGCCAGGGATTGCCTTTTCTATAGTAAATTATTCAAAAAATAATTTTTTTCTGTCGCAAATTTTAATTGCGCCAGGGATTACCTTTTCTATAGTAAATTATTCAAAAAATATTTTTCTACTGTCGCAAATTTTAAATATCCCAGGGATTGCCTTTTCTATAGTAAATTTCTCACAAAATAATTTTTTACTGTCGCAAATTTTAAGTGCGCCAGGGATTGCCTTTTCTATAGTAAATTTTGCAAAAAATAATTTTTTACTGTCGCAAATTTTAATTGCGCCCGGGATTGCCTTTCTATAGTAAATTATTAAAAAAATAATTTTCTATTGTCGCAAATTTTAATTGCGCCAGGTATTCCCTTTTCTACAGTAAATTTTTCAAAAAATATTTTTCTACTGTCTCAAATTTTAATTGCGCCTGGGATTGCCTTTTCTACAGTAAATTTTTCAAAAATTAATTTTTTACTGTCGCAAATTTTAAATACGCCAGGGATTGCCTTTTCTATAGTAAATTATTCAAAAAATAATTTTCTACTGTCGCAAATTTTAAATACGCCAGGGATTGCCTTTTCTATAGTAAATTATTCAAAAAATAATTTTCTACTGTCGCAAATTTTAAATATCCCAGGGATTGCCTTTTATATAGTAAATTATTCAAAAAATAATTTTCTACTGTCGCAAATTTTAATTGCGCCAGGTATTCCCTTTTCTACAGTAAATTTTTCAAAAAATAATTTTCTACTGTCTCAAATTTTAATTGCGCCTGGGATTGCCTTTTCTACAGTAAATTTTTCAAAAATTAATTTTTTACTGTCGCAAATTTTAAATACGCCAGGGATTGCCTTTCTATAGTAAATTATTCAAAAAATAATTTTCTACTGTCGCAAATTTTAAATACGCCAGGGATTGCCTTTTCTATAGTAAATTATTCAAAAAATAATTTTCTACTGTCGCAAATTTTAAATATCCCAGGGATTGCCTTTTATATAGTAAATTTTTCAAAAAATAATTTTCTACTGTCTCAAATTTTAATTGCGCCTGGGATTGCCTTTTCTATAGTAAATTATTCAAAAAATAATTTTTTACTGTCGCAAATTTTAAGTGCGCCAGGGATTGCCTTTTCTATAGTAAATTATTCAAAAAATAATTTTCAACTGTCGCAAATTTTAATTGCGCCAGGGATTGCCTTTTCTATAGTAAATTATTCAAAAAATGATTTTCTACTGTCGCAAATTTTAATTACGCCAGGGATTGGCTTTTATATAGTAAATTATTCAAAAAATAATTTTCTACTGTCGCAAATTTTAAATGCGCCAGGGATTGCCTTTTCTATAGTAAATTATTCAAAAAATAATTTTCAACTGTCGCAAATTTTAATTACGCCAGGGATTGCCTTTTATATAGTAAATTATTCAAAAAATAATTTTTTACTGTCGCAAATTTTAAATACGCCAGGGATTGCCTTTTCTATAGTAAATTATTCAAAAAATAATTTTCTACTGTCGCAAATTTTAAATACGCCAGGGATTGCCTTTTCTATAGTAAATTATTCACAAAATAATTTTCTACTGTCGCTAATTTTAAATATCCCAGGGATTGCCTTTTATATAGTAAATTTTTCAAAAAATAATTTTCTACTGTCTCATATTTTAATTGCGCCTGGGATTGCCTTTTCTATAGTAAATTATTCAAAAAATAATTTTTTACTGTCGCAAATTTTAAGTGCGCCAGGGATTGCCTTTTCTATAGTAAATTATTCAAAAAATAATTTTCAACTGTCGCAAATTTTAATTGCGCCAGGGATTGCCTTTTCTATAGTAAATTATTCAAAAAATAATTTTCTACTGTCGCAAATTTTAATTACGCCAGGGATTGCCATTTATATAGTAAATTATTCAAAAAATAATTTTCTACTGTCGCAAATTTTAAGTGCGCCAGGGATTGCCTTTTCTGTAGTAAATTATTCAAAAAATAATTTTATACTGTCGCAAATTTTAAATACGCCAGGGATTGCCTTTTCTATAGTAAATTATTCAAAAAATAATTTTATCCTGTCGCAAATTTTAATTACGCCAGGGATTGCCTTTTCTATAGTAAATTATTCAAAAAATAATTTTCAACTGTCGCAAATTTTAATTGCGCCAGGGATTGCCTTTTCTATAGTAAATTATTCAAAAAATAATTTTCTACTGTCGCAAATTTTAATTACGCCAGGGATTGCCTTTTCTATAGTAAATTATTCAAAAAATAATTTTCAACTGTCGCAAATTTTAATTGCGCCAGGGATTGCCTTTTCTATAGTAAATTATTCAAAAAATAATTTTCAACTGTGGCAAATTTTAATTGCGCCAGGGATTGCCTTTTCTATAGTAAATTTTGCAAAAAATAATTTTTTACTGTCGCATATTTTAATTGCGCCAGGGATTGCCTTTTCTATAGTAAATTTTGAAAAAAATAATTTTCTACTGTCGCAAATTTTAATTACGCCAGGGATTGCCTTTTCTATAGTAAATTATTCAAAAAATAATTTTCAACTGTCGCAAATTTTAATTACGCCAGGGATTGCCTTTTCTATAGTAAATTATTCAAAAAATAATTTTTTACTGTCGCAAGTTTTAATTACGCCAGGGATTGCCTTTTCTATAGTAAATTATTCAAAAAATAATTTTCTACTGTCGCAAATTTTAATTGCGCCAGGGATTGCCTTTTCTATAGTAAACTTTTCAAAAAATAATTTTCTACTGTCGCAAATTTTAATTGCGCCATGGATTGCCTTTTCTATAGTAAATTATTCAAAAAATAATTTTCTACTGTCGCAAATTTTAAATATCCCAGGGATTGCCTTTTCTATAGTAAATTATTAAAAAAATAATTTTTTAATGTCGCAAATTTTAAGTGCGCCAGGGATTGCCTTTTCTATAGTAAATTTCTCACAAAATAATTTTTTACTGTCGCAAATTTTAAGTGCGCCAGGGATTGCCTTTTCTATAGTAAATTATTCAAAAAATAAATTTCTACTGTCGCAAATTTTAACTGCGCCAGGGATTGCCTTTTCTATAGTAAATTTTTCAAAAAATAATTTTTACTATCGCAAGTTTTAAATATCCCAGGGATTGCCTTTTTATAGTAAATTTCTCACAAAATAATTTTTTACTGTCGCAAATTTTAAGTGCGCCAGGGATTGCCTTTTCTATAGTAAATTATTCAAAAAATAATTTTCTACTGTCACAAATTTTAAATATCCCAGGGATTGCCTTTTCTATAGTAAATTATTCAAAAAATTATTTTTTACTGTCGCAAATTTTAAGTGCGCCAGGGATTGCCTTTTCTATAGTAAATTATTCAAAAAATAATTTTCTACTGTCGCAAATTTTAAATATCCCAGGGATTGCCTTTTCTATAGTAAATTATTCAAAAAATAATTTTTTACTGTCGCAAATTTTAAGTGCGCCAGGGATTGCCATTTCTATAGTAAATTATTCAAAAAATAATTTTTTACTGTCGCAAATTTTAATTGCGCCAGGGATTACCGTTTCTATAGTAAATTATTCAAAAAATATTTTTCTACTGTCGCAAATTTTAAATATCCCAGGGATTGCCTTTTCTATAGTAAATTTCTCGACAAAATAATTTTTTACTGTCGCAAATTTTAAGTGCGCCAGGGATTGCCTTTTCTATAGTAAATTTTGCAAAAAATAATTTTTTACTGTCGCAAATTTTAATTGCGCCCGGGATTGCCTTTCTATAGTAAATTATTCAAAAAATAATTTTCTATTGTCGCAAATTTTAATTGCGCCAGGTATTCCCTTTTCTACAGTAAATTTTTCAAAAAATAATTTTCTACTGTCTCAAATTTTAATTGCGCCTGGGATTGCCTTTTCTACAGTAAATTTTCAAAAATTAATTTTTTACTGTCGCAAATTTTAAATACGCCAGGGATTGCCTTTTCTATAGTAAATTATTCAAAATAATTTTCTACTGTCGCAAATTTTAAATTCGCCAGGGATTGCCTTTTCTATAGTAAATTATTCAAAAAATAATTTTCTACTGTCGCAAATTTTAAATATCCCAGGGATTGCCTTTTCTATAGTAAATTTCTCACAAAATTATTTTTTACTGTCGCAAATTTTAAGTGCGCCAGGGATTGCCTTTTCTATAGTAAATTATTCAAAAAATAATTTTCTACTGTCGCAAATTTTAAATATCCCAGGGATTGCCTTTTCTATAGTAAATTATTCAAAAAATAATTTTTTACTGTCGCAAATTTTAAGTGCGCCAGGGATTGCCATTTCTATAGTAAATTATTCAAAAAATAATTTTTTACTGTCGCAAATTTTAATTGCGCCAGGGATTACCGTTTCTATAGTAAATTATTCAAAAAATATTTTTCTACTGTCGCAAATTTTAATTACGCCAGGGATTGCCTTTTCTATAGTAAATTATTCAAAAAATAATTTTATACTCTCGCAAATTTTAAGTGCGCCAGGGATTGCCTTTTCTATAGTAAATTATTCAAAAAATAATTTTTTAAAGTCGCAAATTTTAATTGCGCCAGGGATTGCCTTTTCTATAGTAAATTATTCAAAAAATAATTTTTTACTGTCGAAAATTTTAAATACGCCAGGGATTGCCTTTTCTATAGTAAATTATTCAAAAAATAATTTTCTACTGTCGCAAATTTTAATTGGGCCAGGGATTGCCTTTTCTATAGTAAATTATTCAAAAAATAATTTTCAACTGTCGCAAATTTTAATTGCGCCAGGGATTGCCTTTTCTATAGTAAATTATTCAAAAAATAATTTTCTACTGTCGCAAATTTTAATTACGCCAGGGATTGCCTTTTCTATAGTAAATTATTCAAAAAATAATTTTCAACTGTCGCAAATTTTAATTGCGCCAGGGATTGCCTTTTCTATAGTAAATTATTCAAAAAATAATTTTCAACTGTCGCAAATTTTAATTGCGCCAGGGATTGCCTTTTCTATAGTAAATTTTGCAAAAAATAATTTTTTACTGTCGCATATTTTAATTGCGCCAGGGATTGCCTTTTCTATAGTAAATTTTGAAAAAAATAATTTTCTACTGTCGCAAATTTTAATTACGCCAGGGATTGCCTTTTCTATAGTAAATTATTCAAAAAATAATTTTCAACTGTCGCAAATTTTAATTACGCCAGGGATTGCCTTTTCTATAGTAAATTATTCAAAAAATAATTTTTTACTGTCGCAAGTTTTAATTACGCCAGGGATTGCCTTTTCTATAGTAAATTATTCAAAAAATAATTTTCTACTGTCGCAAATTTTAATTGCGCCAGGGATTGCCTTTTCTATAGTAAACTTTTCAAAAAATAATTTTCTACTGTCGCAAATTTTAATTGCGACATGGATTGCCTTTTCTATAGTAAATTATTGAAAAAATAATTTTCTACTGTCGCAAATTTTAAATATCCCAGGGATTGCCTTTTCTATAGTAAACTATTCAAAAAATAATTTTTTACTGTCGCAAATTTTAAGTGCGCCAGGGATTGCCTTTTCTATAGTAAATTATTCAAAAAATAATTTTCTACTGTCGCAAATTTTAAATATCCCAGGGATTGCCTTTTCTATAGTAAATTATTAAAAAAATAATTTTTTAATGTCGCAAATTTTAATTGCGCCAGGGATTGCTTTTCTATAGTAAATTTCTCACAAAATAATTTTTTACTGTCGCAAATTTTAAGTGCGCCAGGGATTGCCTTTTCTATAGTAAATTATTCAAAAAATAAATTTCTACTGTCGCAAATTTTAACTGCGCCAGGGATTGCCTTTTCTATAGTAAATTTTTCAAAAAATAATTTTTACTATCGCAAGTTTTAAATATCCCAGGGATTGCCTTTTTATAGTAAATTTCTCACAAAATAATTTTTTACTGTCGCAAATTTTAAGTGCGCCAGGGATTGCCTTTTCTATAGTAAATTATTCAAAAAATAATTTTCTACTGTCACAAATTTTAAATATCCCAGGGATTGCCTTTTCTATAGTAAATTATTCAAAAAATTATTTTTTACTGTCGCAAATTTTAAGTGCGCCAGGGATTGCCTTTTCTATAGTAAATTATTCAAAAAATAATTTTCTACTGTCGCAAATTTTAAATATCCCAGGGATTGCCTTTTCTATAGTAAATTATTCAAAAAATAATTTTTTACTGTCGCAAATTTTAAGTGCGCCAGGGATTGCCATTTCTATAGTAAATTATTCAAAAAATAATTTTTTACTGTCGCAAATTTTAATTGCGCCAGGGATTACCGTTTCTATAGTAAATTATTCAAAAAATATTTTTCTACTGTCGCAAATTTTAAATATCCCAGGGATTGCCTTTTCTATAGTAAATTTCTCACAAAATAATTTTTTACTGTCGCAAATTTTAAGTGCGCCAGGGATTGCCTTTTCTATAGTAAATTTTGCAAAAAATAATTTTTTACTGTCGCAAATTTTAATTGCGCCCGGGATTGCCTTTCTATAGTAAATTATTCAAAAAATAATTTTCTATTGTCGCAAATTTTAATTGCGCCAGGTATTCCCTTTTCTACAGTAAATTTTTCAAAAAATAATTTTCTACTGTCTCAAATTTTAATTGCGCCTGGGATTGCCTTTTCTACAGTAAATTTTTCAAAAATTAATTTTTTACTGTCGCAAATTTTAAATACGCCAGGGATTGCCTTTTCTATAGTAAATTATTCAAAAAATAATTTTCTACTGTCGCAAATTTTAAATTCGCCAGGGATTGCCTTTTCTATAGTAAATTATTCAAAAAATAATTTTCTACTGTCGCAAATTTTAAATATCCCAGGGATTGCCTTTTCTATAGTAAATTTCTCACAAAATTATTTTTTACTGTCGCAAATTTTAAGTGCGCCAGGGATTGCCTTTTCTATAGTAAATTATTCAAAAAATAATTTTTTACTGTCGCAAATTTTAAGTGCGCCAGGGATTGCCATTTCTATAGTAAATTATTCAAAAAATAATTTTTTACTGTCGCAAATTTTAATTGCGCCAGGGATTACCGTTTCTATAGTAAATTATTCAAAAAATATTTTTCTACTGTCGCAAATTTTAATTACGCCAGGGATTGCCTTTTCTATAGTAAATTATTCAAAAAATAATTTTATACTCTCGCAAATTTTAAGTGCGCCAGGGATTGCCTTTTCTATAGTAAATTATTCAAAAAATAATTTTTTAAAGTCGCAAATTTTAATTGCGCCAGGGATTGCCTTTTCTATAGTAAATTATTCAAAAAATAATTTTTTACTGTCGAAAATTTTAAATACGCCAGGGATTGCCTTTTCTATAGTAAATTATTCAAAAAATAATTTTCTACTGTCGCAAATTTTAATTGGGCCAGGGATTGCCTTTTCTATAGTAAATTATTCAAAAAATAATTTTTTACTGTCGCAAATTTTAATTGCGCCAGGGATTGCCTTTTCTATAGTAAATTATTCAAAAAATAATTTTCTACTGTCGCAAATTTTAATTACGCCAGGGATTGCCTTTTCTATAGTAAATTATTCAAAAAATAATTTTATACTGTCGCAAATTTTAATTGCGCCAGGGATTGCCTTTTCTATAGTAAATTATTCAAAAAATCATTTTTTACTGTCGCAAATTTTAAGTGCGCCAGAAATTGCCTTTTCTATAGTAAATTATTCAAAAAATAATTTTTTACTGTCGCAAATTTTAAATACGCCAGGGATTGCCTTTTCTATAGTAAATTATTCAAAAAATAATTTTCTACTGTCGCAAATTTTAAATTCGCCAGGGATTGCCTTTTCTATAGTAAATTATTCAAAAAATAATTTTCTACTGTCGCAAATTTTAAATATCCCAGGGATTGCCTTTTCTATAGTAAATTTCTCACAAAATTATTTTTTACTGTCGCAAATTTTAAGTGCGCCAGGGATTCCCTTTTCTACAGTAAATTTTTCAAAAAATAATTTTCTACTGTCTCAAATTTTAATTGCGCCTGGGATTGCCTTTTCTACAGTAAATTTTTCAAAAATTAATTTTTTACTGTCGCAAATTTTAAATACGCCAGGGATTGCCTTTTCTATAGTAAATTATTCAAAAAATAATTTTCTACTGTCGCAAATTTTAAATTCGCCAGGGATTGCCTTTTCTATAGTAAATTATTCAAAAAATAATTTTCTACTGTCGCAAATTTTAAATATCCCAGGGATTGCCTTTTCTATAGTAAATTTCTCACAAAATTATTTTTTACTGTCGCAAATTTTAAGTGCGCCAGGGATTGCCTTTTCTATAGTAAATTATTCAAAAAATAATTTTCTACTGTCGCAAATTTTAAATATCCCAGGGATTGCCTTTTCTATAGTAAATTATTCAAAAAATAATTTTTTACTGTCGCAAATTTTAAGTGCGCCAGGGATTGCCATTTCTATAGTAAATTATTCAAAAAATAATTTTATACTGTCGCAAATTTTAATTGCGCCAGGGATTGCCTTTTCTATAGTAAATTATTCAAAAAATCATTTTTTACTGTCGCAAATTTTAATTGCGCCCGGGATTGCCTTTCTATAGTAAATTATTCAAAAAATAATTTTCTATTGTCGCAAATTTTAATTGCGCCAGGTATTCCCTTTTCTACAGTAAATTTTTCAAAAAATAATTTTCTACTGTCTCAAATTTTAATTGCGCCTGGGATTGCCTTTTCTACAGTAAATTTTTCAAAAATTAATTTTTTACTGTCGCAAATTTTAAATACGCCAGGGATTGCCTTTTCTATAGTAAATTATTCAAAAAATAATTTTCTACTGTCGCAAATTTTAAATTCGCCAGGGATTGCCTTTTCTATAGTAAATTATTCAAAAAATAATTTTCTACTGTCGCAAATTTTAAATATCCCAGGGATTGCCTTTTCTATAGTAAATTTCTCACAAAATTATTTTTTACTGTCGCAAATTTTAAGTGCGCCAGGGATTGCCTTTTCTATAGTAAATTATTCAAAAAATAATTTTCTACTGTCGCAAATTTTAAATATCCCAGGGATTGCCTTTTCTATAGTAAATTATTCAAAAAATAATTTTTTACTGTCGCAAATTTTAAGTGCGCTAGGGATTGCCATTTCTATAGTAAATTATTCAAAAAATAATTTTTTACTGTCGCAAATTTTAATTGCGCCAGGGATTACCGTTTCTATAGTAAATTATTCAAAAAATATTTTTCTACTGTCGCAAATTTTAATTACGCCAGGGATTGCCTTTTCTATAGTAAATTATTCAAAAAATAATTTTATACTCTCGCAAATTTTAAGTGCGCCAGGGATTGCCTTTTCTATAGTAAATTATTCAAAAAATAATTTTTTAAAGTCGCAAATTTTAATTGCGCCAGGGATTGCCTTTTCTATAGTAAATTATTCAAAAAATAATTTTTTACTGTCGAAAATTTTAAATACGCCAGGGATTGCCTTTTCTATAGTAAATTATTCAAAAAATAATTTTCTACTGTCGCAAATTTTAATTGGGCCAGGGATTGCCTTTTCTATAGTAAATTATTCAAAAAATAATTTTCAACTGTCGCAAATTTTAATTGCGCCAGGGATTGCCTTTTCTATAGTAAATTATTCAAAAAATAATTTTCTACTGTCGCAAATTTTAATTACGCCAGGGATTGCCTTTTCTATAGTAAATTATTCAAAAAATAATTTTCAACTGTCGCAAATTTTAATTGCGCCAGGGATTGCCTTTTCTATAGTAAATTATTCAAAAAATAATTTTCAACTGTCGCAAATTTTAATTGCGCCAGGGATTGCCTTTTCTATAGTAAATTTTGCAAAAAATAATTTTTTACTGTCGCATATTTTAATTGCGCCAGGGATTGCCTTTTCTATAGTAAATTTTGAAAAAAATAATTTTCTACTGTCGCAAATTTTAATTACGCCAGGGATTGCCTTTTCTATAGTAAATTATTCAAAAAATAATTTTCAACTGTCGCAAATTTTAATTACGCCAGGGATTGCCTTTTCTATAGTAAATTATTCAAAAAATAATTTTTTACTGTCGCAAGTTTTAATTACGCCAGGGATTGCCTTTTCTATAGTAAATTATTCAAAAAATAATTTTCAACTGTCGCAAATTTTAATTGCGCCAGGGATTGCCTTTTCTATAGTAAATTTTGCAAAAAATAATTTTTTACTGTCGCATATTTTAATTGCGCCAGGGATTGCCTTTTCTATAGTAAATTTTGAAAAAAATAATTTTCTACTGTCGCAAATTTTAATTACGCCAGGGATTGCCTTTTCTATAGTAAATTATTCAAAAAATAATTTTCAACTGTCGCAAATTTTAATTACGCCAGGGATTGCCTTTTCTATAGTAAATTATTCAAAAAATAATTTTCTACTGTCGCAAATTTTAATTGCGCCAGGGATTGCCTTTTCTATAGTAAATTATTCAAAAAATAATTTTTTACTGTCGCAAATTTTAATTGCGCCAGGGATTACCGTTTCTATAGTAAATTATTCAAAAAATAATTTTTTACTGTCGCAAATTTTAATTGCGCCAGGGATTACCGTTTCTATAGTAAATTATTCAAAAAATATTTTTCTACTGTCGCAAATTTTAATTACGCCAGGGATTGCCTTTTCTATAGTAAATTATTCAAAAAATAATTTTATACTCTCGCAAATTTTAAGTGCGCCAGGGATTGCCTTTTCTATAGTAAATTATTCAAAAAATAATTTTCTACTGTCGCAAATTTTAAATATCCCAGGGATTGCCTTTTCTATAGTAAATTTCTCACAAAATTATTTTTTACTGTCGCAAATTTTAAGTGCGCCAGGGATTGCCTTTTCTATAGTAAATTATTCAAAAAATAATTTTCTACTGTCGCAAATTTTAAATATCCCAGGGATTGCCTTTTCTATAGTAAATTATTCAAAAAATAATTTTTTACTGTCGCAAATTTTAAGTGCGCCAGGGATTGCCATTTCTATAGTAAATTATTCAAAAAATAATTTTATACTGTCGCAAATTTTAATTGCGCCAGGGATTGCCTTTTCTATAGTAAATTATTCAAAAAATCATTTTTTACTGTCGCAAAATTTAATTGCGCCCGGGATTGCCTTTCTATAGTAAATTATTCAAAAAATAATTTTCTATTGTCGCAAATTTTAATTGCGCCAGGTATTCCCTTTTCTACAGTAAATTTTTCAAAAAATAATTTTCTACTGTCTCAAATTTTAATTGCGCCTGGGATTGCCTTTTCTACAGTAAATTTTTCAAAAATTAATTTTTTACTGTCGCAAATTTTAAATACGCCAGGGATTGCCTTTTCTATAGTAAATTATTCAAAAAATAATTTTCTACTGTCGCAAATTTTAAATTCGCCAGGGATTGCCTTTTCTATAGTAAATTATTCAAAAAATAATTTTCTACTGTCGCAAATTTTAAATATCCCAGGGATTGCCTTTTCTATAGTAAATTTCTCACAAAATTATTTTTTACTGTCGCAAATTTTAAGTGCGCCAGGGATTGCCTTTTCTATAGTAAATTATTCAAAAAATAATTTTCTACTGTCGCAAATTTTAAATATCCCAGGGATTGCCTTTTCTATAGTAAATTATTCAAAAAATAATTTTTTACTGTCGCAAACTTTAAGTGCGCCAGGGATTGCCATTTCTATAGTAAATTATTCAAAAAATAATTTTTTACTGTCGCAAATTTTAATTGCGCCAGGGATTACCGTTTCTATAGTAAATTATTCAAAAAATATTTTTCTACTGTCGCAAATTTTAATTACGCCAGGGATTGCCTTTTCTATAGTAAATTATTCAATAAATAATTTTATACTCTCGCAAATTTTAAGTGCGCCAGGGATTGCCTTTTCTATAGTAAATTATTCAAAAAATAATTTTTTAAAGTCGCAAATTTTAATTGCGCCAGGGATTGCCTTTTCTATAGTAAATTATTCAAAAAATAATTTTTTACTGTCGAAAATTTTAAATACGCCAGGGATTGCCTTTTCTATAGTAAATTATTCAAAAAATAATTTTCTACTGTCGCAAATTTTAATTGGGCCAGGGATTGCCTTTTCTATAGTAAATTATTCAAAAAATAATTTTCAACTGTCGCAAATTTTAATTGCGCCAGGGATTGCCTTTTCTATAGTAAATTATTCAAAAAATAATTTTCTACTGTCGCAAATTTTAATTACGCCAGGGATTGCCTTTTCTATAGTAAATTATTCAAAAAATAATTTTCAACTGTCGCAAATTTTAATTGCGCCAGGGATTGCCTTTTCTATAGTAAATTATTCAAAAAATAATTTTCAACTGTCGCAAATTTTAATTGCGCCAGGGATTGCCTTTTCTATAGTAAATTTTGCAAAAAATAATTTTTTACTGTCGCATATTTTAATTGCGCCAGGGATTGCCTTTTCTATAGTAAATTTTGAAAAAAATAATTTTCTACTGTCGCAAATTTTAATTACGCCAGGGATTGCCTTTTCTATAGTAAATTATTCAAAAAATAATTTTCAACTGTCGCAAATTTTAATTACGCCAGGGATTGCCTTTTCTATAGTAAATTATTCAAAAAATAATTTTTTACTGTCGCAAGTTTTAATTACGCCAGGGATTGCCTTTTCTATAGTAAATTATTCAAAAAATAATTTTCAACTGTCGCAAATTTTAATTGCGCCAGGGATTGCCTTTTCTATAGTAAATTTTGCAAAAAATAATTTTTTACTGTCGCATATTTTAATTGCGCCAGGGATTGCCTTTTCTATAGTAAATTTTGAAAAAAATAATTTTCTACTGTCGCAAATTTTAATTACGCCAGGGATTGCCTTTTCTATAGTAAATTATTCAAAAAATAATTTTCAACTGTCGCAAATTTTAATTACGCCAGGGATTGCCTTTTCTATAGTAAATTATTCAAAAAATAATTTTCTACTGTCGCAAATTTTAATTGCGCCAGGGATTGCCTTTTCTATAGTAAATTATTCAAAAAATAATTTTTTACTGTCGCAAGTTTTAATTGCGCCAGGGATTACCGTTTCTATAGTAAATTATTCAAAAAATAATTTTTTACTGTCGCAAATTTTAATTGCGCCAGGGATTACCGTTTCTATAGTAAATTATTCAAAAAATATTTTTCTACTGTCGCAAATTTTAATTACGCCAGGGATTGCCTTTTCTATAGTAAATTATTCAAAAAATAATTTTATACTCTCGCAAATTTTAAGTGCGCCAGGGATTGCCTTTTCTATAGTAAATTATTCGAAAAATAATTTTCTACTGTCGCAAATTTTAAATATCCCAGGGATTGCCTTTTCTATAGTAAATTTCTCACAAAATTATTTTTTACTGTCGCAAATTTTAAGTGCGCCAGGGATTGCCTTTTCTATAGTAAATTATTCAAAAAATAATTTTCTACTGTCGCAAATTTTAATTACGCCAGGGATTGCCTTTTCTATAGTAAATTATTCAAAAAATAATTTTCTACTGTCGCAAATTTTAAATATCCCAGGGATTGCCTTTGCTATAGTAAATTATTCAAAAAATAATTTTCTACTGTCGCAAATTTTAATTACGCCAGGGATTGCCTTTTCTATAGTAAATTATTCAAAAAATAATTTTATATTGTCGCAAATTTTAATTACGCCAGGGATTGCCTTTTCTATAGTAAATTTTTCAAAAATTAATTTTATACTGTCGCAAATTTTAAGTGCGCCAGGGATTGCCTTTTCTATAGTAAATTATTCAAAAAATAATTTTATACTGTCGCAAATTTTAAGTGCGCCAGGGATTGCCTTTTCTATAGTAAATTATTCAAAAAATAATTTTTTAAAGTCGCAAATTTTAAGTGCGCCAGGGATTGCCATTTCTATAGTAAATTATTCAAAAAATAATTTTATACTGTCGCAAATTTTAATTGCGCCAGGGATTGCCTTTTCTATAGTAAATTATTCAAAAAATCATTTTTTACTGTCGCAAATTTTAATTGCGCCCGGGATTGCCTTTCTATAGTAAATTATTCAAAAAATAATTTTCTATTGTCGCAAATTTTAATTGCGCCAGGTATTCCCTTTTCTACAGTAAATTTTTCAAAAAATAATTTTCTACTGTCTCAAATTTTAATTGCGCCTGGGATTGCCTTTTCTACAGTAAATTTTTCAAAAATTAATTTTTTACTGTCGCAAATTTTAAATACGCCAGGGATTGCCTTTTCTATAGTAAATTATTCAAAAAATAATTTTTTACTGTCGAAAATTTTAAGTGCGCCAGGGATTGCCTTTTCTATAGTAAATTATTCAAAAAATAATTTTCTACTGTCGCAAATTTTAAATATCCCAGGGATTGCCTTTTCTATAGTAAATTTCTCACAAAATTATTTTTTACTGTCGCAAATTTTAAGTGCGCCAGGGATTGCCTTTTCTATAGTAAATTATTCAAAAAATAATTTTCTACTGTCGCAAATTTTAAATATCCCAGGGATTGCCTTTTCTATAGTAAATTATTCAAAAAATAATTTTTTACTGTCGCAAATTTTAAGTGCGCCAGGGATTGCCATTTCTATAGTAAATTATTCAAAAAATAATTTTATACTGTCGCAAATTTTAATTGCGCCAGGGATTGCCTTTTCTATAGTAAATTATTCAAAAAATCATTTTTTACTGTCGCAAATTTTAATTGCGCCCGGGATTGCCTTTCTATAGTAAATTATTCAAAAAATAATTTTCTATTGTCGCAAATTTTAATTGCGCCAGGTATTCCCTTTTCTACAGTAAATTTTTCAAAAAATAATTTTCTACTGTCTCAAATTTTAATTGCGCCTGGGATTGCCTTTTCTACAGTAAATTTTTCAAAAATTAATTTTTTACTGTCGCAAATTTTAAATACGCCAGGGATTGCCTTTTCTATAGTAAATTATTCAAAAAATAATTTTCTACTGTCGCAAATTTTAAATTCGCCAGGGATTGCCTTTTCTATAGTAAATTATTCAAAAAATAATTTTCTACTGTCGCAAATTTTAAATATCCCAGGGATTGCCTTTTCTATAGTAAATTTCTCACAAAATTATTTTTTACTGTCGCAAATTTTAAGTGCGCCAGGGATTGCCTTTTCTATAGTAAATTATTCAAAAAATAATTTTCTACTGTCGCAAATTTTAAATATCCCAGGGATTGCCTTTTCTATAGTAAATTTCTCACAAAATTATTTTTTACTGTCGCAAATTTTAAGTGCGCCAGGGATTGCCTTTTCTATAGTAAATTATTCAAAAAATAATTTTCTACTGTCGCAAATTTTAAATATCCCAGGGATTGCCTTTTCTATAGTAAATTATTCAAAAAATAATTTTTTACTGTCGCAAATTTTAAGTGCGCCAGGGATTGCCATTTCTATAGTAAATTATTCAAAAAATAATTTTTTACTGTCGCAAATTTTAATTGCGCCAGGGATTACCGTTTCTATAGTAAATTATTCAAAAAATATTTTTCTACTGTCGCAAATTTTAATTACGCCAGGGATTGCCTTTTCTATAGTAAATTATTCAAAAAATAATTTTATACTCTCGCAAATTTTAAGTGCGCCAGGGATTGCCTTTTCTATAGTAAATTATTCAAAAAATAATTTTTTAAAGTCGCAAATTTTAATTGCGCCAGGGATTGCCTTTTCTATAGTAAATTATTCAAAAAATAATTTTTTACTGTCGAAAATTTTAAATACGCCAGGGATTGCCTTTTCTATAGTAAATTATTCAAAAAATAATTTTCTACTGTCGCAAATTTTAATTGGGCCAGGGATTGCCTTTTCTATAGTAAATTATTCAAAAAATAATTTTTTACTGTCGCAAATTTTAATTGCGCCAGGGATTGCCTTTTCTATAGTAAATTATTCAAAAAATAATTTTCTACTGTCGCAAATTTTAATTACGCCAGGGATTGCCTTTTCTATAGTAAATTATTCAAAAAATAATTTTCAACTGTCGCAAATTTTAATTGCGCCAGGGATTGCCTTTTCTATAGTAAATTATTCAAAAAATAATTTTCAACTGTCGCAAATTTTAATTGCGCCAGGGATTGCCTTTTCTATAGTAAATTTTGCAAAAAATAATTTTTTACTGTCGCATATTTTAATTGCGCCAGGGATTGCCTTTTCTATAGTAAATTTTGAAAAAAATAATTTTCTACTGTCGCAAATTTTAATTACGCCAGGGATTGCCTTTTCTATAGTAAATTATTCAAAAAATAATTTTCAACTGTCGCAAATTTTAATTACGCCAGGGATTGCCTTTTCTATAGTAAATTATTCAAAAAATAATTTTTTACTGTCGCAAGTTTTAATTACGCCAGGGATTGCCTTTTCTATAGTAAATTATTCAAAAAATAATTTTCAACTGTCGCAAATTTTAATTGCGCCAGGGATTGCCTTTTCTATAGTAAATTATTCAAAAAATAATTTTTTACTGTCGCAAATTTTAAGTGCGCCAGGGATTGCCTTTTCTATAGTAAATTATTCAAAAAATAATTTTCTACTGTCGCAAATTTTAATTGCGCCAGGGATTGCCTTTTCTATAGTAAATTATTCAAAAAATAATTTTCTACTGTCGACAATTTTAATTGCGCCAGGGATTGCCTTTTCTATAGTAAATTATTCAAAAAATAATTTTCTACTGTCGCAAATTTTAATTACGCCAGGGATTGCCTTTTCTATAGTAAATTATTCAAAAAATAATTTTTTAATGTCGCAAATTTTAAGTGCGCCAGGGATTGCCTTTTCTATAGTAAATTATTCAAAAAATAATTTTTTACTGTCGCAAATTTTAATTACGCCAGGGATTGCCTTTTCTATAGTAAATTATTCAAAAAATAATTTTCTACTGTCGCAAATTTTAATTACGCCAGGGATTGCCTTTTATATAGTAAATTATTCAAAAAATAATTTTCTACTGTCGCAAATTTTAAGTGCGCCAGTGATTGCCTTTTCTATAGTAAATTATTCAAAAAATAATTTTATACTGTCGCAAATTTTAAATACGCCAGGAATTGCCTTTTCTATAGTAAATTATTCAAAAAATAATTTTATACTGTCGCAAATTTTAATTACGCCAGGGATTGCCTTTTCTATAGTAAATTTTGCAAAAAATAATTTTTTACTGTCGCAAATTTTAATTGCGCCAGGGATTGCCTTTTCTATAGTAAATTTTGCAAAAAATAATTTTCTACTGTCGCAAATTTTAATTACGCCAGGGATTGCCTTTTCTATAGTAAATTATTCAAAAAATAATTTTCAACTGTCGCAAATTTTAATTGCGCCAGGGATTGCCTTTTCTATAGTAAACTTTTCAAAAAATAATTTTCTACTGTCGCAAATTTTAATTACGCCAGGGATTGCCTTTTCTATAGTAAATTTTGCAAAAAATAATTTTTTACTCTCGCAAATTTTAATTGCGCCAGGGATTGCCTTTTCTATAGTAAATTGTTCAAAAAATAATTTTATACTGTCGCAAATTTTAAGTACGCCAGGGATTGCCTTTTCTATAGTAAATTATTCAAAAAATAATTTTATACTGTCGCAAATTTTAATTACGCCAGGGATTGCCGTTTCTATAGTAAATTATTCAAAAAATAATTTTCTACTGTCGCAAATTTTAAGTGCGCCAGTGATTGCCTTTTCTATAGTAAATTATTCAAAAAATAATTTTTTACTGTCGCAAATTTTGAATATCCCAGGGATTGCCTTTTCTATAGTAAATTTCTCACAAATTAATTTTTTACTGTCGCAAATTTTAACTGCGCCAGGGATTGCCTTTTCTATAGTAAATTTTGCAAAAAATAATTTTTTACTGTCGCAAATGTTAATTGCGCCAGGGATTGCCTTTTCTATAGTAAATTATTCAAAAAATAATTTTCTACTGTCGTAAATTTTAAGTGCGCCAGGGATTGCCTTTTCTATAGTAAATTATTCAAAAAATAATTTTATACTGTCGCAAATTTTAAGTGCGCCAGGGATTGCCTTTTCTATAGTAAATTATTCAAAAAATAATTTTATACTGTCGCAAATTTTAAGTGCGCCAGGGATTGCCTTTTCTATAGTAAATTATTCAAAAAATAATTTTTTACTGTCGCAAATTTTAATTGCGCCAGGGATTGCCTTTTCTATAGTAAATTATTCAAAAAATAATTTTCAACTGTCGCAAATTTTAATTACGCCAGGGATTGCCTTTTCTATAGTAAATTATTCAAAAAATAATTTTTTACTGTCGCAAATTTTAATTGCGCCAGGGATTGCCTTTTCTATAGTAAATTATTCAAAAAATAATTTTTTACTGTCGCAAATTTTAAGTGCGCCAGGGATTGCCTTTTCTATATTAAATTTTGCAAAAAATAATTTTCAACTGTCGCAAATTTTAATTACGCCAGGGATTGCCTTTTCTATAGTAAATTTTGCAAAAAATAATTTTTTACTGTCGCAAATTTTAATTGCGCCAGGGATTGCCTTTTCTATAGTAAATTTTGCAAAAAATAATTTTCTACTGTCGCAAATTTTAATTACGCCAGGGATTGCCTTTTCTATAGTAAATTATTCAAAAAATAATTTTCAACTGTCGCAAATTTTAATTGCGCCAGGGATTGCCTTTTCTATAGTAAACTTTTCAAAAAATAATTTTCTACTGTCGCAAATTTTAATTACGCCAGGGATTGCCTTTTCTATAGTAAATTTTGCAAAAAATAATTTTTTACTGTCGCAAATTTTAATTGCGCCAGGGATTGCCTTTTCTATAGTAAATTTTGCAACAAATAATTTTTTACTGTCGCAAATTTTAATTGCGCCAGGGATTGCCTTTTCTATAGTAAATTATTCAAAAAATAATTTTCTACTGTCGCAAATTTTAATTACGCCAGGGATTGCCTTTTCTATAGTAAATTATTCAAAAAATAATTTTCTACTGTCGCAAATTTTAAGTGCCACAGGGATTGCCTTTTCTATAGTTAATTATTCAAAAAATAATTTTTTACTGTCGCAAATTTTAAATATCCCAGGGATTGCCTTTTCTATAGTAAATTTCTCACAAATTAATTTTTTACTGTCGCAAATTTTAATTGCGCCAGGGATTGCCTTTTCTATAGTAAACTTTTCAAAAAATAATTTGCTAGTGTCGCAAATTTTAATTACGCCAGGGATTGCCTTTTCTATAGTAAATTATTCAAAAAATAATTTTATACTGTCGCAAATTTTAATTACGCCAGGGATTGCCTTTTCTATAGTAAATTGTTCAAAAAATAATTTTATACTGTCGCAAATTTTAAGTACGCCAGGGATTGCCTTTTCTATAGTAAATTATTCAAAAAATAATTTTATACTGTCGCAAATTTTAATTACGCCAGGGATTGCCTTTTCTATAGTAAATTATTCAAAAAATAATTTTCTACTGTCGCAAATTTTAAGTGCGCCAGGGATTGCCTTTTCTATAGTAAATTATTCAAAAAATAATTTTTTACTGTCGCAAATTTTAAATATCCCAGGGATTGCCTTTTCTATAGTAAATTTCTCACAAATTAATTTTTTACTGTCGCAAATTTTAACTGCGCCAGGGATTGCCTTTTCTATAGTAAATTTTGCAAAAAATAATTTTTACTGTCGCAAATTTTAATTGCGCCAGGGATTGCCTTTTCTATAGTAAATTATTCAAAAAATAATTTTCTACTGTCGTAAATTTTAAGTGCGCCAGGGATTGCCTTTTCTATAGTAAATTATTCAAAAAATAATTTTATACTGTCGCAAATTTTAAGTGCGCCAGGGATTGCCTTTTCTATAGTAAATTATTCAAAAAATAATTTTATACTGTCGCAAATTTTAAGTGCGCCAGGGATTGCCTTTTCTATAGTAAATTATTCAAAAAATAATTTTTTACTGTCGCAAATTTTAATTGCGCCAGGGATTGCCTTTTCTATAGTAAATTATTCAAAAAATAATTTTCTACTGTCGCAAATTTTATTTACGCCAGGGATTGCCTTTTCTATAGTAAATTATTCAAAAAATAATTTTCAACTGTCGCAAATTTTAATTAGGCCAGGGATTGCCTTTTCTATAGTAAATTATTCAAAAAATAATTTTTTACTGTCGCAAATTTTAATAACGCCAGGGATTGCCTTTTCTATAGTAAATTATTTAAAAAATAATTTTATACTGTCGCAAATTTTAATTACGCCAGGGATTGCCTTTTCTACAGTAAATTATTCAAAAAATAATTTTCTACTATCGCAAATTTTAATTACGCCAGGGATTGCCTTTTCTATAGTAAATTATTCAAAAAATAATTTTTTACTGTCGCAAATTTTAATTACGCCAGGGATTGCCTTTTCTATAGTAAATTATTCAAAAAATAATTTTTTACTGTCGCAAATTTTAATTACGCCAGGGATTGCCTTTTCTATAGTAAATTATTCAAAAAATAATTTTCTACTTTCGCAAATTTTAATTACGCCAGCGATTGCCTTTTATATAGTAAATTTTTCAAAAATTAATTTTATACTGTCGCAAATTTTAAATACGCCAGGGTTTGCCTTTTCTATAGTAAATTATGCAAAAAATAATTTTTTACTATCGCAAGTTTTAATTGCGCCAGGGATTGCCTTTTCTACAGTAAATTATTCCAAAAATAATTTTTTACTGTCGCAAATTTTAAATATCCCAGGGATTGCCTTTTCTATAGTAAATTATTCAAAAAATAATTTTTTACTGTCGCAAATTTCAAATCCGCCAGGGATTGCCTTTTCTATAGTAAATTATTCAAAAAATAATTTTCTACTGTCGCAAATTTTAATTACGCCAGGGATTGCCTTTTCTATAGTAAATTATTCAAAAAATAATTTTTTACTGTCGCAAATTTTAATTACGCCAGGAATTGCCTTTTCTATAGTAAATTATTCAAAAAATAATTTTCTACTGTCGCAAATTTTAATTGCGCCAGGGATTGCCTTTTCTATAAATTATTCAAAAAATAATTTTCTACTGTCGCAAATTTTAAGTGCGCCAGGGATTGCCTTTTCTATAGTAAATTATTCAAAAAATAATTTTATACTGTCGCAAATTTTAATTACGCCAGGGATTGCCTTTTCTATAGTAAATTATTCAAAAAATAATTTTCTACTGTCGTAAATTTTAAGTGCGCCAGGGATTGCCTTTTCTATAGTAAATTATTCAAAAAATAATTTTATACTGTCGCAAATTTTAAGTGCGCCAGGGATTGCCTTTTCTATAGTAAATTATTCAAAAAATAATTTTATACTGTCGCAAATTTTAAGTGCGCCAGGGATTGCCTTTTCTATAGTAAATTATTCAAAAAATAATTTTTTACTGTCGCAAATTTTAATTGCGCCAGGGATTGCCTTTTCTATAGTAAATTATTCAAAAAATAATTTTCAACTGTCGCAAATTTTAATTACGCCAGGGATTGCCTTTTCTATAGTAAATTATTCAAAAAATAATTTTTTACTGTCGCAAATTTTAATTGCGCCAGGGATTGCCTTTTCTATAGTAAATTATTCAAAAAATAATTTTTTACTGTCGCAAATTTTAAGTGCGCCAGGGATTGCCTTTTCTATATTAAATTTTGCAAAAAATAATTTTCAACTGTCGCAAATTTTAATTACGCCAGGGATTGCATTTTCTATAGTAAATTTTGCAAAAAATAATTTTTTACTGTCGCAAATTTTAATTGCGCCAGGGATTGCCTTTTCTATAGTAAACTTTTCAAAAAATAATTTTCTACTGTCGCAAATTTTAATTACGCCAGGGATTGCCTTTTCTATAGTAAATTTTGCAAAAAATAATTTTTTACTGTCGCAAATTTTAATTGCGCCAGGGATTGCCTTTTCTATAGTAAATTTTGCAACAAATAATTTTTTACTGTCGCAAATTTTAATTGCGCCAGGGATTGCCTTTTCTATAGTAAATTATTCAAAAAATAATTTTCTACTGTCGCAAATTTTAATTACGCCAGGGATTGCCTTTTCTATAGTAAATTATTCAAAAAATAATTTTCTACTGTCGCAAATTTTAAGTGCCACAGGGATTGCCTTTTCTATAGTTAATTATTCAAAAAATAATTTTTTACTGTCGCAAATTTTAAATATCCCAGGGATTGCCTTTTCTATAGTAAATTTCTCACAAATTAATTTTTTACTGTCGCAAATTTTAATTGCGCCAGGGATTGCCTTTTCTATAGTAAACTTTTCAAAAAATAATTTGCTAGTGTCGCAAATTTTAATTACGCCAGGGATTGCCTTTTCTATAGTAAATTATTCAAAAAATAATTTTATACTGTCGCAAATTTTAATTACGCCAGGGATTGCCTTTTCTATAGTAAATTGTTCAAAAAATAATTTTATACTGTCGCAAATTTTAAGTACGCCAGGGATTGCCTTTTCTATAGTAAATTATTCAAAAAATAATTTTATACTGTCGCAAATTTTAATTACGCCAGGGATTGCCGTTTCTATAGTAAATTATTCAAAAAATAATTTTCTACTGTCGCAAATTTTAAGTGCGCCAGGGATTGCCTTTTCTATAGTAAATTATTCAAAAAATAATTTTTTACTGTCGCAAATTTTAAATATCCCAGGGATTGCCTTTTCTATAGTAAATTTCTCACAAATTAATTTTTTACTGTCGCAAATTTTAACTGCGCCAGGGATTGCCTTTTCTATAGTAAATTTTGCAAAAAATAATTTTTACTGTCGCAAATTTTAATTGCGCCAGGGATTGCCTTTTCTATAGTAAATTATTCAAAAAATAATTTTCTACTGTCGTAAATTTTAAGTGCGCCAGGGATTGCCTTTTCTATAGTAAATTATTCAAAAAATAATTTTATACTGTCGCAAATTTTAACGTGCGCCAGGGATTGCCTTTTCTATAGTAAATTATTCAAAAAAATAATTTTATACTGTCGCAAATTTTAAGTGCGCCAGGGATTGCCTTTTCTATAGTAAATTATTCAAAAAATAATTTTTTACTGTCGCAAATTTTAATTGCGCCAGGGATTGCCTTTTCTATAGTAAATTATTCAAAAAATAATTTTCAACTGTCGCAAATTTTAATTACGCCAGGGATTGCCTTTTCTATAGTAAATTATTCAAAAAATAATTTTTTACTGTCGCAAATTTTAATTGCGCCAGGGATTGCCTTTTCTATAGTAAATTATTCAAAAAATAATTTTTTACTGTCGCAAATTTTAAGTGCGCCAGGGATTGCCTTTTCTATATTAAATTTTGCAAAAAATAATTTTCAACTGTCGCAAATTTTAATTACGCCAGGGATTGCCTTTTCTATAGTAAATTATTCAAAAAATAATTTTCAACTGTCGCAAATTTTAATTACGGCAGGAATTGCCTTTTCTATAGTAAATTATTCAAAAAATAATTTTTTACTGTCGCAAATTTTAAGTGCGCCAGGGATTGCCTTTTCTATAGTAAATTTTGCAAAAAATAATTTTTTACTGTCGCAAATTTTAAACATCCCAGGGATTGCCTTTTCTATAGTAAATTTCTCACACATTAATTTTCAACTGTCGCAAATTTTAATTACGCCAGGGATTGCCTTTTCTATAGTAAATTATTCAAAAAATAATTTTCTACTGTCGCAAATTTTAATTACGCCAGGGATTGCCTTTTCTATAGTAAATTATTCAAAAAATAATTTTCTACTGTCGCAAATTTTAGTTACGCCAGGGATTGCCTTTTCTATAGTAAACTTTTCAAAAAATAATTTTCAACTGTCGCAAATTTTAATTGCGCCAGGGATTGCCTTTTCTATAGTAAATTATTCAAAAAATAACTTTTTACTGTCGCAAATTTCAAATCCGCCAGGGATTGCCTTTTCTATAGTAAATTATTCAAAAAATAATTTTCTACTCTCGGAAATTTTAATTACGCCAGGGATTGCCTTTTCTATAGTAAATTATTCAAAAAATAATTTTCTACTGTCGCAAATTTTAATTACGCCAGGGATTGCCTTTTCTATAGTAAACTTTTCAAAAAATAATTTTCTACTGTCGCAAATTTTAACTACGCCAGGGATTGCCTTTTCTATAGTAAATTATTCAAAAAATAATTTTTTACTGTCGCAAATTTTAAGTGCGCCAGGGATTGCCTTTTCTATAGTAAATTATTCAAAAAATAATTTTCAACTGTCGCAAATTTTAATTGCGCCAGGGATTGCCTTTTCTATAGTAAATTATTCAAAAAATAATTTTCTACTGTCACAAATTTTAAGTGCGCCAGGGATTGCCTTTTCTATAGTAAATTATTCAAAAAATAATTTTCTACTGTCGCAAATTTTAATTACGCCAGGGATTGCCTTTTCTATAGTAAATTATTCAAAAAATAATTTTCAACTGTCGCAAATTTTAATTACGCCAGGGATTGCCTTTTCTATAGTAAACTTTTCAAAAAATAATTTTCAACTGTCGCAAATTTTAATTGCGCCAGGGATTGCCTTTTCTATAGTAAATTATTCAAAAAATAATTTTTTACTATCGCAAGTTTTAATTGCGCCAGGGATTGCCTTTTCTATAGTAAATTATTCAAAAAATAATTTTTTACTGTCGCAAATTTTAATTACGCCAGGGATTGCCTTTTCTATAGTAAATTATTCAAAAAATAATTTTCTACTGTCGCAAATTTTAACTACGCCAGGGATTGCCTTTTCTATAGTAAACTTTTCAAAAAATAATTTTCTACTGTCGCAAATTTTAATTACGCCAGGGATTGCCTTTTCTATAGTAAATTATTCAAAAAATAATTTTCAACTGTCGCAAATTTTAATTACGCCAGGGATTGCCTCTTCTATAGTAATTTATTCAAAAAATAATTTTCTACTGTCGCAAATTTTAATTACGCCAGGGATTGCCTTTTCTATAGTAAATTATTCAAAAAATAATTTTCTACTGTCGCAAATTTTAATTACGCCAGGGATTGCCTTTTCTATAGTAAACTTTTCAAAAAATAATTTTCTACTGTCGCAAATTTTAATTACGCCAGGGATTGCCTTTTCTATAGTAAATTATTCAAAAAAATAATTTTCTACTGTCGCAAATTTTAATTACGCCAGGGATTGCCTTTTCTATAGTAAATTATTCAAAAAATAATTTTCTACTGTCGCAAATTTTAATTACGCCAGGGATTGCCTTTTCTATAGTAAATTATTCAAAAAATAATTTTTTACTGTCGCAAATTTTAATTACGCCAGGGATTGCCTTTTCTATAGTAAATTTTGCAAAAAATAAATTATTACTGTCGCAAATTTTAAATACGCCAGGGGTTGCCTTTTCTATAGTAAATTATTCAATAAATAATTTTCAACTGTCGCAAATTTTAAATACGCCAAGGATTGCCTTTTCTATAGTAAATTATTCAAAAAATAATTTTCAACTGTCGCAAATTTTAATTACGCCAGGGATTGCCTTTTCTATAGTAAATTATTCAAAAAATAATTTTTTACTGTCGCAAATTTTAAGTGCGCCAGGCATTGCCTTTTCTATAGTAAATTATTCAAAAAATAATTTTCTACTGTCGCAAATTTTAATTACGCCAGGGATTGCCTTTTCTATAGTAAACTTTTCAAAAAATAATTTTCAAGTGTGGCAAATTTTAATTGCGCCAGGGATTGCCTTTTCTATAGTAAATTATTCAAAAAATAATTTTTTACTGTCGCAAATTTTAATTACGCCAGGGATTGCCTTTTCTATAGTAAATTATTCAAAAAATAATTTTCTACTGTCGCAAATTTCAAATCCGCCAGGGATTGCCTTTTCTACAGTAAATTATTCAAAAAATAATTTTTTACTGTCGCTAATTTTAAGTGCGCCAGGGATTGCCTTTTCTATTGTAAATTATTCAAAAAATAAGTTTTTACTGTCGCAAATTTTAAGTGCGCCAGGGATTGCCTTTTCTATAGTAAACTTTTCAAAAAATAATTTTCTACTGTCGCAAATTTTAACTACGCCAGGGATTGCCTTTTCTATAGTAAATTATTCAAAAAATAATTTTTTACTGTCGCAAATTTTAAGTGCGCCAGGGATTGCCTTTTCTATAGTAAATTATTCAAAAAATAATTTTCAACTGTCGCAAATTTTAATTGCGCCAGGGATTGCCTTTTCTATAGTAAATTATTCAAAAAATAATTTTCTACTGTCACAAATTTTAAGTGCGCCAGGGATTGCCTTTTCTATAGTAAATTATTCAAAATATAATTTTCTACTGTCGCAAATTTTAATTACGCCAGGGATTGCCTTTTCTATAGTAAATTATTCAAAAAATAATTTTCAACTGTCGCAAATTTTAATTAAGCCAGGGATTGCCTTTTCTATAGTAAACTTTTCAAAAAATAATTTTCAACTGTCGCAAATTTTAATTGCGCCAGGGATTGCCTTTTCTATAGTAAATTATTCAAAAAATAATTTTTTACTATCGCAAGTTTTAATTGCGCCAGGGATTGCCTTTTCTATAGTAAATTATTCAAAAAATAATTTTTTACTGTCGCAAATTTTAATTTCGCCAGCGATTGCCTTTTCTATAGTAAATTATTCAAAAAATAATTTTCAACTGTCGCAAATTTTAATTACGCCAGGGATTGCCTTTTCTATAGTAAATTATTCAAAAAATAATTTTCTACTGTCGCAAATTTTAATTACGCCAGGGATTGCCTTTTCTATAGTAAATTATTCAAAAAATAATTTTCTACTGTCGCAAATTTTAATTACGCCAGGGATTGCCTTTTCTATAGTAAATTATTCAAAAAATAATTTTCTACTGTCGCAAATTTTAACTACGCCAGGGATTGCCTTTTCTATAGTAAACTTTTCAAAAAATAATTTTCTACTGTCGCAAATTTTAATTACGCCAGGGATTGCCTTTTCTATAGTAAATTATTCAAAAAATAATTTTCAACTGTCGCAAATTTTAATTACGCCAGGGATTGCCTCTTCTATAGTAAATTATTCAAAAAATAATTTTCTACTGTCGCAAATTTTAATTACGCCAGGGATTGCCTTTTCTATAGTAAATTATTCAAAAAATAATTTTCTACTGTCGCAAATTTTAATTACGCCAGGGATTGCCTTTTCTATAGTAAACTTTTCAAAAAATAATTTTCTACTGTCGCAAATTTTAATTACGCCAGGGATTGCCTTTTCTATAGTAAATTATTCAAAAAAATAATTTTCTACTGTCGCAAATTTTAATTACGCCAGGGATTGCCTTTTCTATAGTAAATTATTCAAAAAATAATTTTCTACTGTCGCAAATTTTAATTACGCCAGGGATTGCCTTTTCTATATTAAATTATTCAAAAAATAATTTTTTACTGTCGCAAATTTTAATTTCGCCAGGGATTGCCTTTTCTATAGTAAATTTTGCAAAAAATAAATTATTACTGTCGCAAATTTTAAATACGCCAGGGGTTGCCTTTTCTATAGTAAATTATTCAATAAATAATTTTCAACCCTCGCAAATTTTAAATACGCCAAGGATTGCCTTTTCTATAGTAAATTATTCAAAAAATAATTTTCAACTGTCGCAAATTTTAATTACGCCAGGGATTGCCTTTTCTATAGTAAATTATTCAAAAAATAATTTTTTACTGTCGCAAATTTTAAGTGCGCCAGGCATTGCCTTTTCTATAGTAAATTATTCAAAAAATAATTTTCTACTGTCGCAAATTTTAATTACGCCAGGGATTGCCTTTTCTATAGTAAACTTTTCAAAAAATAATTTTCAAGTGTGGCAAATTTTAATTGCGCCAGGGATTGCCTTTTCTATAGTAAATTATTCAAAAAATAATTTTTTACTGTCGCAAATTTTAATTACGCCAGGGATTGCCTTTTCTATAGTAAATTATTCAAAAAATAATTTTCTACTGTCGCAAATTTCAAATCCGCCAGGGATTGCCTTTTCTACAGTAAATTATTCAAAAAATAATTTTTTACTGTCGCTAATTTTAAGTGCGCCAGGGATTGCCTTTTCTATTGTAAATTATTCAAAAAATAAGTTTTTACTGTCGCAAATTTTAAGTGCGCCAGGGATTGCCTTTTCTATAGTAAATTATTCAAAAAATAATTTTCTACTGTCGCAAATTTTAATTACGCCAGGGATTGCCTTTTCTATAGTAAATTATTCAAAAAATAATTTTTTACTGTCGCAAATTTTAATTACGCCAGGGATTGCCTTTTCTATAGTAAATTTTGCAAAAAATAATTTATTACTGTCGCAAATTTTAAATACGCCAGGGGTTGCCTTTTCTATAGTAAATTATTCAATAAATAATTTTCAACTGTCGCAAATTTTAAATACGCCAAGGATTGCCTTTTCTATAGTAAATTATTCAAAAAATAATTTTCAACTGTCGCAAATTTTAATTACGCCAGGGATTGCCTTTTCTATAGTAAATTATTCAAAAAATAATTTTTTACTGTCGCAAATTTTAAGTGCGCCAGGCATTGCCTTTTCTATAGTAAATTATTCAAAAAATAATTTTTTACTGTCGCAAATTTTAATTACGCCAGGGATTGCCTTTTCTATAGTAAATTTTGCAAAAAATAATTTATTACTGTCGCAAATTTTAAATACGCCAGGGGTTGCCTTTTCTATAGTAAATTATTCAATAAATAATTTTCAACTGTCGCAAATTTTAAATACGCCAAGGATTGCCTTTTCTATAGTAAATTATTCAAAAAATAATTTTCAACTGTCGCAAATTTTAATTACGCCAGGGATTGCCTTTTCTATAGTAAATTATTCAAAAAATAATTTTTTACTGTCGCAAATTTTAAGTGCGCCAGGCATTGCCTTTTCTATAGTAAATTATTCAAAAAATAATTTTCTACTGTCGCAAATTTTAATTACGCCAGGGATTGCCTTTTCTATACTAAACTTTTCAAAAAATAATTTTCAAGTGTGGCAAATTTTAATTGCGCCAGGGATTGCCTTTTCTATAGTAAATTATTCAAAAAATAATTTTTTACTGTCGCAAATTTTAATTACGCCAGGGATTGCCTTTTCTATAGTAAATTATTCAAAAAATAATTTTCTACTGTCGCAAATTTCAAATCCGCCAGGGATTGCCTTTTCTATAGTAAATTATTCAAAAAATAATTTTTTACTGTCGCAAATTTTAATTACGCCAGGGATTGCCTTTTCTATAGTAAATTATTCAAAAAATAATTTTCAACTGTCGCAAATTTTAATTACGCCAGGGATTGCCTTTTCTATAGTAAATTATTCAAAAAATAATTTTCAACTGTCGCAAATTTTAATTACGCCAGGGATTGCCTTTTCTATAGCAAATTATTCAAAAAATAATTTTCAACTGTCGCAAATTTCAAATCCGCCAGGGATTGCCTTTTCTATAGTAAATTATTCAAAAAATAATTTTATACTGTCGCAAATTTTAATTGCGCCAGGGATTGCCTTTTCTATAGTAAATTATTCAAAAAATAATTTTCAACTGTCGCAAATTTTAATTACGCCAGGGATTGCCTTTTCTATAGTAAATTATTCAAAAAATAATTTTCTACTGTCGCAAATTTTAATTGCGCCAGGGATTGCCTTTTCTATAGTAAATTATTCAAAAAATAATTTTCAACTGTCGCAAATTTTAAATCCGCCAGGGATTGCCTTTTCTATAGTAAACTTTTCAAAAAATAATTTTCTACTGTCGCAAATTTTAATTACGCCAGGGATTGCCTTTTCTATAGTAAATTATTCAAAAAATAATTTTCAACTGTCGCAAATTTTAATTACGCCAGGGATTGCCTTTTCTATAGTAAATTATTCAAAAAATAATTTTTTACTGTCGCAAATTTTAACTACGCCAGGGATTGCCTTTCCTATAGTAAATTATTCAAAAAATAATTTTCAACTGTCGCAAATTTCAAATCCGCCAGGGATTGCCTTTTCTATAGTAAATTATTCAAAAAATAATTTTTTACTGTCGCAAATTTTAAATACGCCAGGGATTGCCTTTTCTATAGTAAATTATTCAAAAAATAATTTTCTACTGTCGCAAATTTTAAATATCCCAGGGATTGCCTTTTCTATATTAAATTATTCAAAAAATAATTTTTTACTGTCGCTAATTTTAAGTGCGCCAGGGATTGCCTTTTCTATTGTAAATTATTCAAAAAATAAGTTTTTACTGTCGCAAATTTTAAGTGCGCCAGGGATTGCCTTTTCTATAGTAAATTATTCAAAAAATAATTTTTTACTGTCGCAAATTTTAACTACGCCAGGGATTGCCTTTCCTATAGTAAATTATTCAAAAAATAATTTTCAAATGTCGCAAATTTCAAATCCGCCAGGGATTGCCTTTTCTATAGTAAATTATTCAAAAAATAATTTTTTACTGTCGCAAATTTTAAATACGCCAGGGATTGCCTTTTCTATAGTAAATTATTCAAAAAATAATTTTCTAATGTCGCAAATTTTAATTACGCCAGGGATTGCCTTTTCTATAGTAAATTATTCAAAAAATAATTTTCAACTTTCGCAAATTTTAATTACGCCAGGGATTGCCTTTTTTATAGTAAATTATTCAAAAAATAATTTTCAACTGTCGCAAGTTTTAATTGCGCCAGGGATTGCCTTTTCTATAGTAAATTATTCAAAAAATAATTTTTTACTGTCGCAAATTTCAAATCCGCCAGGGATTGCCTTTTCTATAGTAAATTATTCAAAAAATAATTTTTTACTGTCGCAAATTTTAATTACGCCAGGGATTGCCTTTTCTATAGTAAATTATTCAGAAAATAATTTTCTACTGTCGCAAATTTTAATTACGCCAGGGATTGCCTTTTCTGTAGTAAACTTTTCAAAAAATAATTTTCTACTGTCGAAAATTTTAATTACGCCAGGGATTGCCTTTTCTATAGTAAATTATTCACAAAATTATTTTTTACTGTCGCAAATTTTAAGTGCGCCAGGGATTGCCTTTTCTATAGTAAATTATTCAAAAAAAAATTTTCAACTGTCGCAAATTTTAATTGCGCCAGGGATTGCCTTTTCTATAGTAAATTTTGCAAAAAATAATTTTTTACTGTCGCAAATTTTAATTGCGCCAGGGGTTGCCTTTTCTATAGTAAATTATTCAAAAAATAGTTTTTTACTGTCGCAAATTTTAATTACGCCAGGGATTGCCTTTTCTATAGTAAATTATTCAAAAAATAATTTTCTACTGTCGCAAATTTTAATTACGCCAGGGATTGCCTTTTATATAGTAAATTATTCAAAAAATAATTTTCTACTGTCGCAAATTTTAATTGCGCCAGGGATTGCCTTTCCTATAGTAAATTATTCAAAAAATAATTTTTTACTGTCGCAAATTTTAAGTGCGCCAGGGATTGCCTTTTCTATAGTAAATTTTGCAAAAAATAATTTTCAACTGTCGCAAATTTTAATTACGCCAGGGATTGCCTTTTCTATAGTAAATTATTCAAAAAATAATTTTCTACTGTCGCAAATTTTAATTACGCCAGGGATTGCCTTTTCTATAGTAAATTATTCAAAAAATAATTTTCTACTGTCGCAAATTTTAAGTGCGCCAGGGATTGCCTTTTCTATAGTAAATTATTCAAAAAATAATTTTTTACTGTCGCAAATTTTAAATATCCCAGGGATTGCCTATTCTATAGTAAATTTCTCACAAATTAATTTTTTACTGTCGGAAATTTTAATTGCGCCAGGGATTGCCTTTTCTATAGTAAATTATTCAAAAAATAATTTTCAACTGTCGCAAATTTTAATTGCGCCAGGGATTGCCTTTTCTATAGTAAATTATTCAAAAAATATTTTTCAACTGTCGCAAATTTTAATTACGCCAGGGATTGCCTTTTCTACAGTAAATTATTCAAAAAATAATTTTTTACTGTCGCAAATTTTAAGTGCGCCAGGGATTGCCTTTTCTATAGTAAATTATTCAAAAAATAATTTTATACTGTCGCAAATTTTAATTGCGCCAGGGATTGCCTTTTCTATAGTAAAATATTAAAAAAATAATTTTCAACTGTCGCAAATTTTAATTGCGCCAGGGAATGCCTTTTCTATAGTAAATTATTCAAAAAATAATTTTCAACTGTCGGAAATTTTAATTACGCCAGGGATTGCCTTTTCTATAGTAAATTATTCAAAAAATAATTTTCAACTGTCGCAAATTTCAAATCCGCCAGGGTTGCCTTTTCTATAGTAAATTATTCAAAAAATAATTTTTTACTATCGCAAGTTTTAATTGCGCCAGGGATTGCCTTTTCTATAGTAAATTATTCAAAAAATAATTTTTTACTGTCGCAAATTTTAATTACGCCAGGAATGGCCTTTTCTATAGTAAATTATTCAAAAAATAATTTTATACTGTCGCAAATTTTAATTACGCCAGGGATTGCCTTTTCTATAGTAAATTATTCAAAAAATAATTTTCAACTGTCGCAAATTTTAATTACGCCAGGGATTGCCTTTTCTATAGTAAATTATTCAAAAAATAATTTTCAACTGTCGCAAATTTTAATTGCACCAGGGATTGCCTTTTCTATAGTAAATTATTCAAAAAATAATTTTTTACTGTCGCAAATTTTAATTACGCCAGGGATTGCCTTTTCTATAGTAAATTATTCAAAAATTAATTTTATACTGTCGCAAATTTTAAATATCCCAGGGATTGCCTTTTCTATAGTAAATTATTCAAAAAATAATTTTATACTGTCGCAAATTTTAATTACGCCAGGGATTGCCTTTTCTATAGTAAATTATTCAAAAAATAATTTTTTACTGTCGCAAATTTTAAGTGCGCCAGGGATTGCCTTTTCTATAGTAAATTATTCAAAAAATAATTTTTTACTGTCGCAAAATTTAAGTGCGCCAGGGATTGCCTTTTCTATAGTAAATTTTGCAAAAAAATAATTTTCAACTGTCGCAAATTTTAATTACGCCAGGGATTGCCTTTTCTATAGTAAACTTTTCAAAAAATAATTTTCAATTGTCGCAAATTTTAAATACGCCAGGGATTGCCTTTTCTATAGTAAATTATTCAAAAAATAATTTTCTACTGTCGCAAATTTTAAGTGCGCCAGGGATTGCCTTTCTATAGCAAATTATTCAAAAAATAATTTTCAACTGTCGCAAATTTTAATTGCGCCAGGGATTTCCTTTCTATAGTAAATTATTCAAAAAATAATTTTTTACTGTCGCAAATTTTAATTGCGCCAGGGATTGCCTTTTCTATAGTAAATTTTGCAAAAAAATAATTTTCAACTGTCGCAAATTTTAATTACGCCAGGGATTGCCTTTTCTATAGTAAACTTTTCAAAAAATAATTTTCAATTGTCGCAAATTTTAAATACGCCAGGGATTGCCTTTTCTATAGTAAATTATTCAAAAAATAATTTTCTACTGTCGCAAATTTTAAGTGCGCCAGGGATTGCTTTCTATAGCAAATTATTCAAAAAATAATTTTCAACTGTCGCAAATTTTAATTGCGCCAGGGATTTCCTTTCTATAGTAAATTAGTCAAAAAATAATTTTTTACTGTCGCAAATTTTAATTGCGCCAGGGATTGCCTTTTCTATAGTAAATTTTTCAAAAAATAATTTTTTACTGTCGCAAATTTTAAGTGCGCCAGGAATTGCCTTTTCTATAGTAAATTATTCAAAAAATAATTTTCAACTGTCGCAAATTTTAATTACGCCAGGGATTGCCTTTTCTATAGTAAATTAATCAAAAAATAATTTTATACTGTGGCAAATTTTAATTACGCCAGGGATTGCCTTTTCTATAGTAAATTATTCAAAAAATAATTTTTTACTGTCGCAAATTTTAAGTGCGCCAGGGATTGCCTTTTCTATAGTAAATTATTCAAAAAATAATTTTCAACTGTCGCAAATTTTAATTACGCCAGGGATTGCCTTTTCTATAGTAAATTATTCAAAAAATAATTTTTTACTGTCGCAAATTTTAAATATCCCAGGGATTGCCTTTTCTATAGTAAATTATTCAAAAAATAATTTTTTACTGTCGCAAATTTTAATTACGCCAGGGATTGCCTTTTCTAGAGT